>DWAV01000193.1:0-24683 GCA_018231305.1 Noctuana lactifera
CGGAGGCCCTTTGGGCGGTTTGACAATATCCGACACGGGTTGGCCACTAACCCGTATCTCCACCAATCCGCATTGGATCAGCGTGGTGGAGTATGCTCCAGGAAGGCCTGGAGGAAGGCCTCGGTTGTAGGGAGAGACCCGTGCCCAGCAATGGGATACAAAAAGGGTTGAAGGCAAAGCGAATTACGATCGATGAATAAGTCGGTCGTCTGCACTGGACAAAGGGTGTTTCAATGAAGAGACCATAAAAACTGTCGTGTAGCGTTGCTATTACTCTCTGTTATTACCGTTCAGGTGTGCGCGCTGATGTAGTATCTACCTACGAGTACCGGCAAATCGTATTGTTTTTGCGACTGTATCGGAGTTTCCCAATTGTTTAGATTAGTTAAACTGCCCATTGTTATTTATAGCGGATGTGGAAAATAGCAAAACCCGTTTTTCATTTTTACTATGAATGTTTTGTTACTCGTATTGTTTACGATTTCAGACCCGAAGTGTTAATGTAGAAGCGTATTATTAAGATTCCTCTGTCGGTCTTTCTGTCACAGGCTGTATCTCGAAAACAGTATTCGGAGTCCTCCCCCCAATGCGCTGAAAAAGGCCAGGGAAGGGTTTTGGTAAGGTTAAAATTCTACATAACCCGGTACCACACTGGTGCCGGGTACTTTCAAGGTTTCAGCCCCGTCATCAAAAAAAAATTGTTGACACTTCAATGTTTTACATACAAGCCTAGTTGAGTTACACTATGCTTCAATTAATAAGTACCACACATTTATTTTAATAAGTACCTATGTATTTACTCACTATGCTTACGCCAACAACAAATCCAAAAAAAAAACAAGGTTAAAAGACTGTGATCGTTGTGATGTTACACTTTTACAGATATGAATATTAGTGTTTACATGACTGAACGTACCTACATAACCCGAATCAACATAATTAATCTGTGCGTATACAAATACAAACTGCTTTACCTATATTAAATCCGTGTTAATCCAACCGAAGTACAGTCATGATTTTGGTTTATAATTATGCACATCTCACTAATGGAAACGGTATTTAATGTTTTCATCATATTATTTGATTTTCATGTAACGTGTGTCGAACATGACTGCGCATATTGCTATGAATTTAAAATTATTAATGACAATGTTAAATAATTGCTACGAATGTACACAAAGTCTGCTTGGTTGGAGGTAAAATATGATTGGTTGGAAAGGTACAGTTGTCGTAAATAGGTATTGGGAACCATTTTAATGCTCACGAGAAGCAACAATATTCTGAGATAAGACTTCTTTACTTTACACCCTCATTTTCTTTTTTATTTGATTTTTACTTTTTAAAGACTATCTAGAAATGTATGGTATTTTAATAATAAGCACACCTATACATACTTGATCTATTCTCGTTTTCCTACTATTGATAGATATACCTATATGTACATGTATGCGAGTATGTTGCCCGGCACTCCGTATCCATATTGAGCCCGGCCCGGAATTTTGATTAAGGGTACCTAAACCAGATTATGCTAAGGGTAAAGCGAGCCAGTTTCTTAAACTACTAACAGTTAATAGTGTTTGCCCCAAACTTGGAAGTTACTTATACGCTCGTCGGCATCGGCTATGAGAGTTATAGAGCAAGTTCACTGCCTCCATGTGATCCGAAACTCTTGAGCTATGGTAATCGCGATACAAATCTGCTTTCTGTTTATCGAATACAACATGTTTAGGTCTTTATGGTTTAAATTTCAGGAGTTGTGAAACTTAGCGGAATAACAAATGGATTTATTGAATATTAAAATTGCCAAGGACCCTTCTGTTACTCGCATCTCAAATAAAAAATTTACCAAAATAACATATCGACTCGTAAACCTACAATATACTTAATGTTATACATAAATAATGAAAGTAATCCACGATGTGACTTGAATTTGGAATTGAATTGACTAACCAAAATCTTTGTAATCTGATGTTTTTTATACAGAATGCAATAAAAACAAAAGCTGTTGACAATAAAACAAAAACATGAATGTCATGGAAGTGCTGCTTGGCACAGGCATGATGTTTGTCTACTAGGTAGGCAGTCTCAAAACACGTTATTTATTGACTGTTTATAGATTAATAAAAGATTTAATATATTTTTTGTATATATTGTAGTATATTGTAACAAGTTTTATGCATATCATTAGAATATTTTATCACGTCAAAACCTATAACTTTTAACTTAAAAATGGAATAGTCAAGAGAGCTGCTTTTAGAGTGGCTCTTGTGCATAAAAATGGGTTTACACTTTGAGTGTGTTTCGCGCAAAGCTAGTCTGGTGTAAATCAGCGTGTCCATAAGTCGGCTGAGTGTCCGTAAACTGAATATTTATGGAGCGGTGGGGTTATATCCACCCTTAACCCGCCGTTGAGACTTGCGTCAAAACGATTTTGCATAATTTAAATGCCAAAATACTTCAGAATAAACAGCGTTTTCGCTTCAGGAAATAGGGTTATTTTTAATAAGAATTAAATATAAAGGAGCTGTATGTTCGACACATTTTAATAACTTAAAAATTCAGGCAATGCGTAGGTACACACTGTTTCTAGGAGAGCGCCGCGAGAGATTAATTCGCAATTTACCGCGAGGCACAATGGTCGCAATTCATAAAGAATATTTTTATGAAAATTTTAATACTCGCGCATACATGCGGCCTCTCATAAATCAAGCTCTTCCAAGCGCCCTTTGAATTTCCGCGCCGATGATATACCGCGACTGCGGCTATTCCGATCTCTACCGTTTATATACAATGTAGTTCTCGATCTAATTTGCGGGCTGACTTGAACCTTGATGTATCCGTCTATTTATCATAGACCAATAACAATCCAGGACAGCTAATGTCATCAAGCTAACGAACCAATCAAGAAACAAAATTAGACCACGTGATTGGTTAATATCTTTAGCTTTTTGCTTGCAAACCTTCTTAGGCTCATTGCTGGGCTCTGGTATACCTAACCACAATAGATAGTGAATTAATTTTCCATCGTCTGCTTGGTTCATAATAGAAATATTTCCTTTCAAAAGTTTTTGAACATAGCATTTATGTACATAAAACAATATTATTTTCATGATAATAATGGCACAACTTTTCACACGTCATGTGTTGTCAACACTTGGTGATGCTTTCATTTTTCAAAGCATATTCATAAATAAATTGTATTGTCTTTTCATTTTTCGTATAATAAACTGTAGTGTAGTAGGTGCAGTCGATGATAATTTTTGAAGTTTATATATAATACACCTAGTAATATAAATACAAGGAGTAAAAATAAATTATAAAACTGAAGTACGAAGTTCAAGAAGCAAGCACAAGTTAAAAAGGTACATTTAACATGTACCTACTATGAAAAAAGAGAACGATTGAGCCCATTAAAATTAGATAACGGAAGTGAGTTCCACAAATTTGGGACGGAAAAAGATATCGTGTTTTAAAATATCACGCATCCGTGAAATCCGTAAGCGAACAAAAGTCATCGCCATCAAGCAGAATAAGCACGCTGAAGTGTATGACCTGAAGAAGAAAGCGGGAAACAGCTAGATTCTAAGGGCGCAAGACCGGTTGGAGTTGACCAGCAGTGTACATCCAAAGGCAGATCGATGGATGAATGAATTCACTTAAATATGGATTACCAGAAATTTAGTTTAGAGGGTGCCATATTCACCATTGGTCGTAGATAAATAACTTTACGAACATGAGCGTACTCAAATATTGGTGGAACGTGGTCTTAGAGAGACCGCCAAGATTTACTCAGAGCTCGTTTGGAATCTGAATCACATATTGAATATGGGAGGTAAAATATGGTTTTGAAATATTATCTCTTGAAGTGAAATTTCCTTATTCAGAAATCATAATGGAAATTGTGTTAATACGGGAAATAGTGGTAGCAAGTAGTAGATAATATGTAAGTAGAAGTGATCTTCTATTCTACAGGTCATACTTAGCGATTACATGTTAAATTGAAATGCTATTTTACATTAGTTTTGCATTTAACACTTTTTATTGAACTACATAATATGTACAAAAGACGGGATTAATTCTAAACAGCATTCTCTAAAAGCCAACTTTGTGAAATACACAGTAAACACAAATATCTATATATTAAAAAAAACTATAATACGATATATATAATAGCATATATATTTTTAAACTAAATGTTTCAATTTAGTTGATTTTGAATTTCATAGTTTAAAACTTAAGTATCGAAATAAATTAAACATTTTTACACACTCACATTCAGATCTTCAATTATCTCATAATAAGCAATTCACTTGTACGTGTATCTGTTTTGTCTTCTATTGCCTACGCAACATCTATGACGATTATTCATATCGATTCCAATTGGAATGAAGGGTTGAAGGAGATATATTGTCGGCAATACACGGAGTGTGGTGCGATGGACCGACAAATTATAGCCGTCCGGGGAACAGGAAATATTGGCCAGCGCCTGCATGGTCGTCGCGACCTACTAGAAATATATATTTGCTCTCCGCATTGCTAGGAAAATCGAGTAAAAACGTCAGTGGACATATTGATATTAAAGTATAATAAATACTGATTTTCCTTTTGTAAATGGTCGAAGCAGATTAGGACACTATAAGAAAAAATAGTTTATAAAATTCAAAAAGTTAGTCAACCTTGCTATAGGTAATAGAGATTTAAATTAATTCTTATTACTAATGAAAAATACTTATTTTTTACTGTTTTAGTTAATTTGTTTAATGTTATTATATTATTTTAAATCTTTAATAGTTTACTATTGTTTACAATTTACTTGAATGAATTTGCTCATAAATTTAAAAATAAATTTTTAAAGTAAGTATAGGTATCTATTTAATTAAAAAATTTAAACTTTTAACCCATCAATGTGAAGTCATGCGCATGTTTAAGCATTTTACCAAAGTGCTTGTGCATATTTTATTGTCTAGAATTTGAGGTATAAATTATGTAAAATCATTTTGTCGCTGGACTCAGTGGTGAATATAAGCGACGCCTCCCCATAAATATTCAGTTTCCTGATACTCAACGGACTTATGGACAAAATAACTTATACCAAAATGCTGTACGAGATGCTGAAAAATTTTGTCTACATCTTATGTAAACCTTTTTTTTTATCATGATTAAAGCAAAGAAATGAACTTTATATCTATTCATCATCTAACCTATGTATAATTTTACTTAAATATTTATATATTACATACCTAACATTTTAACATAGTGAAAAATTAAAACAAAGCTTTAAGATCTTTGATTGCCCGTTTGAATAATAATAATAATATAATTTTAATGAATATGTTTTGTCAAAAGAAAGATGTGTTTAATAAAACTATTCAAATAATGAAAAATCTAGTTAAAAGCAAAAACCTATCAGAAAAGCCGCCAGAGACGAAGCATTTTTAAATAAATAAGGATTTTACAAAACAGTGTGACAGTATCTCGCTTTCCGTCGCAGCTAAATGCTCTACCTATTTGTCTATGTACACTCGAAACGATTTATCTAGTTTATCTAACTTCACCGGAGGCGTTTCACTTCAAAATACGTTTATCATTAAACTTGAAGTGCCAAAAATCTTATAACATAAGCATATGAGTATGAATCGTAAATTAAAACAGATTCTCGATACAGGAACTACAACATACCAAATGAATTTCTTTATAATCATCAATAATAGAAAATAGTAAATCTAATATAATACAGTAGTAATAACATTTTTTGATTGATTTAGCCTTTGCTATATTGTAACATTTGTAATCCAAAACATAAGCATAGAAAACAGATTTGCATCGCCATTTAGACAATACACACACACATATCATATCATACGGAAGTTATAGTAAACTTGCTCCATAATTCTCATAGCTGATACCGACGAGCGAATAAGTACATAACTTACAAGTTTGGGGTAAACACTATTAATTGTTAGTAGTTTAAGAAACTGGCTCGCTTTACCCTACGCATAATCTGGTTTACATTTCATCAAAATTCTGGGAGAGACTACATAAAATAATACACATTTTAGAAAACTTTCTAATGTTACTGTGCTAATGTTCTAATGCTATACATATATATTTTGAGACTAAAGCATTATTTGTTATAATAGGTATAATTATAATTTATATTTTTGAGATTGTATTTGTAAATAGATTACTTTTCTATAACCACACAGAAAATATTTTTTTATCAAATCGAACTTTAAAGCGCGCCACTCACTAGCGATAAGACATGGTATGGAAAACTGAAAAGTCGGCCGCTGCTCGCACTTAAGGGTACCGTTGACGGGTCGAATTTTGCCACAGCATGAAGAACCTGTCGCGGGATCCTATAATCTCCTTGTGACAGATGCAACGAAGTATGGGTGCTAATCGTAGTAAAATATAATTCAAAATCTTTTCCGGTTACAAAAATCCATTGCCATGCCGTGTCGGTAAGCAGTCCAGGGGTAAAGTTACAACAGCTAACAAAACAAAAGTAAATAAATATTAGAACCAGATCTAGTACATTTGACATCATGTTTATCATAAACCCCACAAAGAATTATATATGAGCCACTACAGAAACATTGACTATGGCGAAAAACAAGATGTGTTACGCCCGTCAAAAACTCAGCATACACAGCGGCGGTGTTTAAAATTGCAGGAGTGGAGCGGGCACCTCCGGCACGGCATCACGAGTTCATAAATTAGTTACTTTACGAGGGAAAGGTCGCGCCGGGGCGCGGGCCCGTGTATAATTTTCATTTAAACACGTACATCCACAGGTCCACGCAGTAAATCAGCGCCGAACGGCCGCCCTTTGAAAATCTCAGCTCTGACGAGCGCTCCGTCCGTTCACCACCGACCGCTGTTACAATGTAAAGACATTTCCATTGTACCGTAATAGCGCATTGTTTGTGACGTAAATTTCACTGCTGAATATGCAAATTACGCTCCACGTCGACCTTTCGCGAGAAATATTGCGAAAGTTTAGCGAAAATTAAATCAGAAATCGGCTGCAGATTTTTCATAACAGTCGTAATCGCTTTACGTAACGTGTCGCTCGCGACGAAAAAACGTTGTTAATTTTAAATCACAAGGTAATAAAATAAAATTTACGTTCCTGTTGAGTTGTTACGGGCGTAAATTTCATTTTCTTTAAGTTGAGCCGTTTACGTTATTGTCTGGTGAGTGGGTAATTTTGTGGAATTTATGGTTATTACGAGTAATTCATTCATTCATATTACTAACGTTTTGCAAATATACCGAGTGAAACTTAGTATATACTTACTTGGGAAAATATCGTTATAATTAACTTTAATTTAGTGACTTTAATATATTACAATCCACCATGTAACATGTACAATGTACATGCAAGCAACCTCATGTTTTCTTCTATTAAGAAGATAAAAATAATAGTTACTGTATATTGTATAGGTTCATCCTATGAACGATGATCCAAACTTTTGTCACTACCACTAATAGCATAAAATCCATTAAGCCGGCATAGTGGCAGGTCGTTAGCGACCACAGCCTTCGACACAAACCAATTTGAGATAAAAGGCAGGTAAGCTTGGCTTAAGGATTAATTGAAGTAATTCTATAGTTAGATGTTAACTTTATTTGTTTTAATGTGTTAAACTGAATGTTAATGTATATAATATAACAAAATGTCGTTACTCTAATTAAGTAACTAAGTAATAATTCATTTAAATACCTTCATTTAGATCTTACAAATATGAACGCTAAGGTAATGTTAGATAACTAACATCATATCTGTGCATGTATATACCTACCTACTCTTGGAAACTAACTGAATAACTAATTAACGGATAGCCTAAATATAGATAAGTATGTAAATCCATAATTTAAAAAAAATTAAAGAAAGAAATATAATTTGTATTTTCTTAAACTTGGACAGTACATGTTGCTACCCTACGTTATTACATACGCTAGTGTAGTGTACATACTCGTACTATACGACAAAATTCCAAGACACTGTCGGCATCGCCAACACGGAGTGATTTAAAGCATGCATAAATCATAAACGTCTTGCATATGTACCTAAACTACCAACATTGAGTTTCAGAATATTTTGCAGAAAACCATCTAGCAAGATTGATCAATAATGTCTTTGGTCTGTTTGTTTGTGCTAGTCCCATAGGAAATCAAAAACGAATATGAAGCAAACAAAATCAATGTGCGCTCCGTTTATTTTTGTTTCTTTGTATACCGGCTAGTCTTTAAGAAAATATAATGACCGTACTATACAACGAAGAATACCTACTTGACTTACGCGGTGGTCTAAGTCTTTTTCATAGCAGAGAAGGAGACCCGTGCCCAACAGTGGAGTTAAGGAGATGATGATAATACAAAGTAAAAGTTTGGAGCATACAACAATGTTTGGCGCAAAAGAAAATCTCGCGAGCACGGGAATGCATAAACGATGCATATTATTATGACGTTTATTACTTCCCGCGAAACTGGTCTCTACGTTACGCTCCATTAGTGGTGGTTTTAAATTCCGAAATGTGATTCATATTTAGTAAGGACTTGAATGTTTTACATACCTAAGTTGTACAAACTTGCAAAAACCTGCAATGCATATCAGTATTATTTTATACGACATGTATTTAATGCGTACAATTCCAACAAAACCATATAAATTGTGGTTAGAAATCAAATAATGTATCTCTTTATTTATATGTAGGTATGAGTATATTGAGTATAGATTTACAACTCCCCGTAAGTCGTCTCTATATTACGCTCCATTAGCGGAGCTTTTAAATTCGTAAACGTATTCCATAATGTACTCGGGGACACATTTACGAATGTTTAAAAATTTCTCCAGTTGCCGTGATGGCTGTTTTATACATTTAGAGTTAAAAGTGTATGTTTCGAAATTTAAAACTCGGGTTTAATGGAGAAACATGCGATTTACTGGAATGGTCTGAGGTTTTGGACATTTTTATGAAATTGCAATGGATATTACCTTTTAGTGACTGAGAACGATTTGTTTACTATTTTATACTATTGAGCATAACCCATTTGAATTCAATTTTAATCGCTTAAATGTTGTTTTTTTCGCTGGGGTTTTCTCATCTTGTCAGGCATCTCGACAATAATCAAAAGGGCACCAAACACCGATAAACTGAATGAGGTACGTAAATATATTTTTTTTATAAACAGCCTAGCAAACAAGCAGGCGACCCACATAATATACTCGTAAAGAATAAAACATTTTCATTTTATGTCAATATCTACAATTATCGGATTAACTTATTACCTAAACAGTTTTGAACATAAGCAAAAAACTACATAATTTTAATTTTAAAACATAAAACGTTTAACAAACATTACAGAATCTCGGCACGTATTGTCCGAAAAAAGGAAGCTCGTACCATTATGCTTAGCGTCGTGGAAATTGTCAATAAAGGAGACAGCCTATGGGAACATAAAACGCGAAGTAGATAGTTATAAAGCGAGTACTGACGGTGAACTAGCTAAACCTGTTTACCTGCATTATCCAGAATTTACGCAAATTACTTAGGTTATTATTTATATTATTTTCTGTTCATAGCCAGTCTGCGATGCCACCTACTTTGATGTTAATACCGCTGTTTAGCTATAGTTCCTGTATTCTTATAGTTGTTATATATTGTGTTTAAAATTGATGAATCAATGTACCATATGGCAAAAAGGAAGCAATAGCGCTTCAATTTTAAGTCTTATATAAAACATGATATAGAGGTCTATAAATGATTAATTATTAATTAGTAAATTCATTTATTAAAAAGTTTTACGTCTCTAAGTACAGAAACAGAACAGGATTTAATGCTAGAAGCGTTCTCTCTCAGCCAATCATTAATACTTAGTAATTAACGAATGGTTCACTTACGAGTCGAAGTCTGCATTCGTACTTAAAGTATTTCAGCTTTTTAAAAGACATTAAGTCTTTTTTATTACTCAAACCACAAAATAAGCTCTATTATACATATTTTACTGAAATTTTTCCGTGAATACACAACTTTTTTACTAACTGCCCTCGTTTTTTAGCACGTTCCACTAATATTTGAGTGCCCCAACGTTAACGCAAAGTTGATAATCGCATTAGTTTAAGCACCTACGAGAGATTTCGTAAAACTGTTTGAGATTTTTCTTACTTTTGATTATCTGAACCTACTCGTACTGAGAAAATAAATTTGTAGCGGCGCTATTTTTTTCATCAAATATTAAAAGAGTGTAGAGGCATTTCCGGACATATTTTCTCTCTCTCAGTTCCGTGTGACTATCGTGAGTTTCTCACGATAAAAGTATTTCAGGAATTGACAATTTTCTGCTTTGTACCCTAACACAGACGCTTGTAGACGGTATCTAGATTTAATTACTAGATAAGTAACCAACTTTCCTGTACAAACCCTAATAGTTGCGCGTGTTCACTTTCATTAGTTTAGTCGTAGCTGAGTAACGACCAACAACTACCAACCAAGTCTAATGACAAGCTAGAACTAACTTTGCTTATAGAGGACGTAGGGACCTAGTGATGTGCTGAATAAGATGAATAAATCAGGGATACAATAAAGAATACAACATTTAACACTATTAAAGTAAATCTAATCCAGTAGTATATTATATACATACATAGTTCATTCATCACAAAACATCAACTCAAGCAGTACCACTTGGATACTTGTTTTTTCTTATAGATAAGAATTGTTGACGCCATAGTCCACATCCCTGGCCAAATGTTTCATAAACCGGTGCTTTCATTCACCGATGAATAGTTATA
Source organism: Noctuana lactifera (assembly GCA_018231305.1). Taxonomy (NCBI): domain Eukaryota; kingdom Metazoa; phylum Arthropoda; class Insecta; order Lepidoptera; family Hesperiidae; genus Noctuana; species Noctuana lactifera. The sequence continues at coordinate 10,802 of DWAV01000193.1, forward strand.
TTATGGTGTATTAGGATGAGTAAATGGTGTTGTACCTATTACCAGTTTGCGTGATTTTTTATTTACAATAAAACAAAAACTCATTTAATGGTCTATTAAATGCTTCACGCTTTTATAAGCTTGGCCCGTCTGTTTTGATACTTATTTTGGCACTTTTTATTTTTTTAATTATTATTCTATTATATATAATCATATCTAAAGTATTTAATGTTACGATAGTAAATTTTATTTTCAAATAAATACACCGCTAAGTAAAAGTGTCGACAACCGCACACAAAATTTTGAATAACTTTTTACAAAACATGAATACAAGCCAGAAATCCCTATTTCTCAACTTATCACCTTTAGACCGTGACCCCATCTAATCTAAATTCAACAAGATGTTATCATTTAATTACTACGTCCGCTTTATAACTTAAAACCGAAAAATATGAAATGTTTTCACCCTGTAAAAGGGCAATTACTGAAATGTTAATTACTTTCTGTTTTCAGGTACCTACCTACTGAGCTCTTAAACAATTTCGTTTTGTTATTATAATACAACTTTAATAATGAGTTTTGAAAATTGCCACAAATAATGAATTGGGTCGCTTATACATACCTAAGGTTCACTGAAAGTTTTGCGCTCCTGGCCGTTCGTAAATGTTTTTTTTAAACTTGATAAACAAATTAAAATAATTTTTTTTTGAAAAAAATTAATTATTAAAACATACAATGAATATAGGATTAGAATAATTATTATTTCCTTTTGAGAAATCCATATACGACACAGTATGGGGGCCAACGTTTTGGACACTACTTTTTTGAGTCAGTTGTGATGTCAATAAATTTACATGTTTCTCTAAAAATTTATATTATTTATAATATTTTGAAGTTAAGTAAGAGTCACTCCACAAATTTATATCATTGATCTCTACCTTGCAGTAGAATATTTAAAAAGTGAGAACAGTCTCACAATTCATAATCCAGTATACAGTATTAATTCATTTAAGTGCATTTAAAAATTAAATATCCCACTTGGAGTCCGCCGTAAGCTTCAAAAATGGAATTTCTAATTAAAGTGGTGCGCTCTGGTAGACCGCGGCAAAGCATTTAAGTCGCCGTTTCAACTCTCCCTCAATTTCTGACAGAGCCAAGCTTGCACGGCATTACGAAATACACTCCAAATATGATACCTCAAGTTACCGTACCGTAGATAGGTGAATTTGCGTAAATTTTATAGCGGAATTCCGAAATTTAAACACTCATTTTCGTAGCAAATTTTGTCCACTAACTTATCTTCGTGCTTACATTAAATTTGAAATTGCATGTTCATACCGACATTACAAAGATAATTTTTGGATTTATGAAGTTTTTAAACACATGTCATACATGTTTTGTTTAAAATAAATTAAGCAATTTGTTCTGTAAAGTTTTAATACGTATTTTTGTCGTAAATTTTAGTTTAAATCTTGAATATATGAAAAATAGTTTTAAACAACACCAAATTACTATGGTAGATTTAACGTAAAAGTATTTTTATATCTAGATATTACACATACATTAACAAATATAATATCTAGGCATTAGACAAAAGAAAAAAGGTAAACACAGTGCTTATTAATTTTGTCCTCAAATTCTACCCTAACCATTTAACAGTAAACTTTATTGCAAAACTACAAAATTATTATAGTTGAATGTTACTAAATCACGTAAGAGCATAACAACTCAACTAAGACGTGTATCTAATGTTTCAACAGCACGTAGGTACATACCTACCTACTTTGTTCTCTAATTTATAAGGAAGAATTTATTAGGGTGTGGAGCGGATAGCCTCACGCAACATGTCGGTGGCTGTATTGGGTCATATAGCTAAAATATGTATAGGCACAAAACTAAAAAAAAAATACCATACCATAAATACCATAAAGGACAAATTGATGTCAGCAATCTATCTCTACTTTTAAGTAAACAAATTAAATAACTCCTCTAGTGATAACAGAGACTCATCAATTGTAATTAACTAGTATTAGAGATGATAGATAGATATTTGTTTTCAGAAGCTTTGAAAGTAACATCTAATAAAGCAAAATCAAAAATGCCAAGCAGAGTAGAAGATACGTAGGTAGCGTGTAATTAACGAATTAAAATAAGTAATTAGGTCTTAAAAAAGATCTTTAGTTAAACGTAAATTTCTGAATAATTTATAATATTATGTTATTATTTTAAATTATTATTATGTATATTTGTACATTTTTCTTTGGTTTGTACCTTATTAAATAGGAGGAGAATTTATAAGGATATCGGAGGTAAGACCACCATTCTATTGCGCACGTGCCCGTGATACATCGCACGGATCCCCAATATGTCACGAGTAAATTTATTTCGCCGACGACAATATTCACACCTGCTTTTTACTATATTCGTTTACACCTGATCAAATAAAGGAAGTTGCTATGAAAGAATACGTTTCAGGAAACCAAATCGAACTAGGGTTTTTACGAAGTTTTAAAAAATCTGCGCCGTCAACATCGCTTTAGAAGTAGGTAACTACATGAAATGTAAATATTCATTAACGTTCGTAGATACAGCGTGGCAAACAAATTAGAAATATTCGTAGGTTTGGCTTTTGGAGTAATGGGCTAAGAAATGTTTGCCTTCAAACCTTTTTTGTTCCACTGCTGGGCACGGGTCTCTCCCTCAACACGGGAAAGGCCTAGAGCATACTCCACCACGCTGCTTCAATGTGAATTACATTTTTTAGTGAGGAAGTAACAAATAATTATTGATTCCGTACGCTTTTATCAGTCAGGTCTGCTAAGAGCGTATCTACGCTTAAACCTCCTTGAGACATTTGAATAAAGCTACTTATTTCTAAGTGATAACAGTGCTGTTAGTGGAAAATTATTAAATTGGAAAATTAATTATACTTAACTTTCTGATGTAGCGAATTGAGTTATGAGCACTGATATAATGAGCAGCTTAGATAGTTTTTTTCCTCCTCAGAGATGAAAAAATTGTTAATTGACACGAATTTAAACCGGCAGTAAAGTCCGCTCGGCTCAGTCCAAATGAAATGTTGATTTTCCGTCGTACGCTTTTCGTCCTTCTGACGGCAGATGAAACAAAATACACGTTCATTAGCGCACTCCGGGAAATTATATTACACCCGGCAGTTGATTATGAAATCGCCGCCACACTGCGAGAACAGGTACTTGTAGGCTAGACGGCTGTTTTAAACATTTACGAGTGGATTGTAGGTTCTTACTTCGCGAAATGAGATGGCATACAAAATTTATAGAACCTATATAACCCATATCGTAGTAGATAGGTATTATACAGAACTAGGTGATATCAAGCAGATTTTTTAATATAATCTAATATAATGTATGCGCACTGTAAACTTAAATACACATGTAATTAAATAAAATTGAACACAGGAACTGTCTACTATTTTTTATATTGAACTATGTATTTTCAGTCAGATATAAGGACCAACCAAATAGGTGTATAAATAAATTTTATCTAATTTCACTTTATATTTTAGTAGGTACCATACAAAATACCTTTATATTACATATATAATACCTATACCGACCAATAAAACCTCCCACACCTTGATACAGGTATGTTTGAAAATAGTCATACATTTTTGACTCGAAGTTATCACGTAGAAACTAAAGAATGTATAGGTATTAAATAATCTACTCGAGAACAAGTGTTTTCAGGTGAAATGTCTGCTTAAAACATTAATAAGGTTTTGAGTCCACGCTTCTCAAAAGGGTACACACGTACTGAATACATTACCTTCTCTGACAAGTATAAGGAATATTATACAGTCCCCGCACTGGGTGTATAAAAGTGTTATCATTATGTACCAATACTACCAATATGATATGACGATGTAATTTAATAATGTATTATATTATGTTTTAATTGACAAAATAAGCCTCTATTTTACAAAAAATTTAAGACCCTAGAAACTGACACTTCGTCTAAGTAATATCTGAATGTTACACGGTGCTTTCAGCTGCATGATGAATCAAAAGGTTAAAGTTCTCGACCAGCTGTATGTAACCTGTGGCGCAGACTTACTTATTAATGCAAACTTACTCGGTATATTTATATCTATTTACCGTGAGAGATAAACGAGTACTAGAGATAGGATACAGACATAAAACAGAATTCACGTTACGCCGAATTAATCCCAGTAATATCGTGTAATAAAAATGTAAGAGGCGCAGAGTAATCACAGGCGTGTACGCGTGAGCTTCTAATACGAGCATTTTGGTAAATAATTTGTACATCATAAATAATATTTTGTAAGCAGCTGCTTCGTTTGCGAGTTCTAAACATAGTATAGAGTTCTGATGTTTGTTTTGATGTTGTTCTGATGTTGATCTTAATTCTTAAACCAACATTGGTCTCAGTTCTCACCCTGTAACTGAGTGGGTAGTGGTTATAGGACGCATACAAGACTAGTGTCAAATTTGACTAAACCGCACTTTTTACAACTTTCTTAAATTTAAAATACAGCCGTGTAAGTATTATAATAAAACCACAAAACTAAGCTTGATCCGGTTTTAACTTCATTTTATGTTGTGTTGGAAAAGGGAAATAATAGCGACCAAGACAAGGAACAGAATGAATAACTTGTAACGAAGAACCTAATATTCCAATAGATTAAAAGATGTTTTTGTTTTAATTTGGTTTTATTTCAGATCACGCTCCGATGACAAGCTATTTAAAATATGCTGCAGAGAGTGCGGAAGCACTTGAGAACAACAAAATGAATTCCGAATAACTCTTGACCTTCTGAAGGCGAAGCTAGAGTTCAGTTTATTTATAATTAGGGCTTGTTTCATAATCTTTGAGTAAAGCTCCAAATAGGCCAATCGGCGATTAAGGTTACATACTTATTACTTACACAAAGGGTCAATTCAAGCAAAGAGTAGCTTACTTAGGGCTTACGTGAAGATTTTGAAAGTAGCCTTTAGTTGGATCATTGCGTCGTTATGAAATCTGCATGAACCGTACAATAACTAAAAACCTTTATCACCTAAGACACCTGTTTTGATTTCAGTTTTTTATTTTATCTTTAGGTACATAAAAAACCTATAATACACTAGTTAATAGTGTACAATAATATAAGGTCCGTCAAGTACTCAAAACAAAGATAAAGAAAAAACAGATGGTTTCAAATGCCAGCATGACCTTAAAAGGCAATAATTTAATTTAAAATACAAAGATAACAACAGTTTTGCATAAACAATGATGAATATCTAATTCTGCGAGTTCCGCATTCTTGTACATTTAAATGATATACAAACAATTTTTGTCCAAGTTTATCAACAATTTTATAACAATTCGTAGCGATCATTTGTTTCTTCAATCGAAAATATAACAAGATGTCAACCAACAATCCCATCCTAAAACGCTATCTAATCAATGAAATCTACTCTATAAACTTTCGACCATTAGATCGCCCATTATCTGCACTCCTTGCTGCCATAGCATGGTCATCACTCGAGACGATAATGATGAAGAATCAATTCTTCTCTATCGATGGTCAAACCTTCAAACTATGTAAGCAGATTGAGTTTTGGTAAGTACCAACTAAAAAACACATTAGGTCCCCACAGTATAGTACAGTACAGTGCTTTATGCAGAGATGTCCATAATTTTGAGCAATCAATGTCCAGTATAACTCTCAGGAAAAGTCTAGAACAATGAATAAAGAGGTGTGTAAAAAGAAAGTACTTAGAAGAAGCGTAGCTATTTATCTTGCGGACATTTTGCTTGCCTTTATTGGTTATATTTATCAGTACGAGCGCGCGCTGGTAAATAAATCGCTCCCGTGTTTCCAGTGAATCTCTTTTTCTTAGTAACATCTTATAAAAAATAAGTATAATGTACAGTTGGCATTAATTAACCTTTTCTAACATAGAAATGTCGTTTAGTATTATAAAAATGAAGACCATATTTTATGGGAATGTTGTTGGGTCTTACAAGTTTTGTAAGGTCTGGCTACGACGTAAATAAAGGTAAGCCAGTTGCCTGTGATACAATAATATAAAAATCAATCAATAAATTCGTACATAGTAACATGTTAAATTAGTTGATATTTTCAAGTAGGTACATTTTACTAAGCTCAGTCTTCCGAAGGCTTAGACTTACGAATACACTGTCGGAAATAGGCGTAGCTACGTACAATTTGTGCGATTACCCCACATTCCTTAAGCGATAAGCTTGCGAACCGAGTATTCAATCGCTCGTGTAATCAGGTAGGTACCTACTCCTTTGAGGTCTATGTCGTAACCACATGCTATGTACTCGTAGCGCTTATGCTCCGCATTTGTACTGATTAGAATTAAAACAGTTACAACTTAGTATCCATAGATTATGAAAAATTTTAAACCATTTTCAAACTCAAAAGTAAGAAGTAATTTATTACAAACTTTAACAGTTTATTCCGGTGTCTGTGACCCGAATATGCTAAAAATATTACAATGGCTGATTTGTACATAATAACAATTACTGTAATGGAAAACAATGGTTTAGCTATAACGATATCCATAAAAGTTCAACAATCATGAAAAAGTTTTTATGGTAAATAAAATTGTATGGGCATAGTATGTAATAGTACTCTGGATGTCATACAATACTGTCTACACGCCTAAGTTGTAAAACTGTATAATACTTTCTACATTTCTGCTTCAAAATTACAAGGAAGGACAAGATGAAGGTGCCCCAACTCGGCACAAAGTATCATAAATAGTTGTGATCTATCGAGAGGTTGCGGCGGTTTACATCCGGCTCGAAGGACCATAATACGTGACACATATTAGTACAGTGTAGAAGGGTATTTACGCAAATTAATTTTGGATTCAAATGTGGTGTAGGTAACATAAATTAAGTTATGTAATGAAATATACGTAGTTAAAACTTTATAATTTTACTACGATTAACTGTCTATGGTTTTAATAGACAAAAAACATTTCAAGGTTTTAAGAAAGTAAAAGTGAATGATAAATGCGTAGATAACGAAATCGAATATATCACAATTCGAAGCCCCATTATGGTTAGGGAGTGATGGCCCTCGGCTCGGGCCCTTATTGTAAAGACTGTAATTGCATACTACCGTCCGTAAGGAGTGAATACAAATATAAATTTGGTACATTCTCTCAGTCAGCAACATACTCGTATTATCCTTAACAGTACCCACATGAAAAAAACTACTTAGGATCTCTGAGGACTACATTACACAGCGAAAGTAGGGTAATACAAAATGAACATGAATGCATTTGTTTGCTGGTTGCAATTACTGTAGTTTCCTTGCAGCCATACATCCACGCCAACGACGCGAAAGAACGGGGAAGCTTACGAGGCTTATTTTTTATTTACGTCTCTTCTACGATTTAACGAACCACTGACCTCTTTAAGCTTAACTAGTTCCGGAGTTTCAGGTCTTGTTTGGCTACTTTTTTCTATAGTACTTACACATCGGTTCAGTATCGACTCTCTTTTTCCACTAAATTAATTACTTATTAAGTGTTTGTAAGGTACAAATTGACTTTTTTAAAAACGGAAACCAAAATTTCATGAGAATGCGGATGCAAGCATTTAAAAACCGCACCTGGTAGATGTGAAAAAATCTGCATGCGCAACAACCCTGGCTGTATCTCCGAATACCATGTTAATTATATAATATAATGATAGGTTACATAATACCTAATATGCTTGAAAATTGATGTACCCTACTTATGGCTGGTAAAAACATTAAACGTAAAAATATAATGATATCGTAATTAATAGGGTAATTTTTAAAGCAAGCAGTTTGCTTTTCATAAAAACAAAATGCGGTTTCACGCGCATTCCAACAATCTGGCTGGAAATGCGGTTTAACGACATGAACAAATACGTGCGAAATTATATCCCTACACTTATAAAGTCATTAACATTTGTCCCTTTAATGCGTATTAAGGGCACTAAATTTTGTCGGTCAGGATGGTTATATCTAAGAATATTAAGATATATTATAACCTTTTTTTTTATGCTCTAACAACAAAATTTGACCAGACTAAAGGGAATTTTTTAAAATTGCTACAAATATGCTTTTGAATCTATCTTATGTAATAAGACAACTGTTAGTCTATTTATTTATTCATAGTACAAAAACAATTCGCAAGAGCCTTTTATAAAAATATTGAAGAAGAATATAAATAAAAAGTACCTACTAAATTCCTGTTCAAAATAATAGATTAGTATTTGAGCAACTTGTTGTTTTTAATTTTCTTTTTTAGTTTGAAGTGTTCAAGGGTAAAAAATCTTTATGCCTATTAACAGTTCTGAGAAAAATATCTCAATTTTGCGTTGTAATTACAAATTTATTTTTATATTTTACCTGGAAAATACTTATTGTTTCATCGTTTTGTGCTATAATAATAAGCTTATTAATTTAAGTGTTTGCGATACATTATTTATTAAAAATTAAAACTCAGGTAATTGTATTGTGTTAATGTTTTTAATTCTTTTCATTTACATTAATATTATACCTTGCATTCATTATCATTTAATAACTCAATAAATAACCTACAACGATCAATTTTAGTGTAATGTCGTCTTCGTACTTCTAATTAGAACTTGATAAGGTGTGAAAATATCCATTGAGACCACCTGACACAAGTACACAAGTAACCGCAGTCGAAGCAAATTCGTAACAAAAAAGTTTGAGTTACAGTATGCGCTGGCTGCCCGGGGGACGCGGCCACAACAAATTACTGGCAAACAACTTCCAAATAAATTAACTCTCAACTTTCAAGCATTTTACTTTCGTTTTGTTGGACGAGAAACAATTTCCTTTGTGTTTTGTTTATGCTGTAATGTGCTTTGCTGTTGAATTCGTTCGGCGAAATGGAGATACAAACTCTAAGGTCTCTAAGTCGCCGGCAACGGACATCAATTTTTCAAACATTTTTGTTTTATTCGAAACCAACATTTATTTCTTAATAACAAATTTTGTGATTTTGTTTGTAATTCAGTAAGTTGCTTAAGCCGTTTCATTGGAGTTTAAACAACAAAGTATTAAATTAAATAAATTAAATAACGCTTCACACTCACAGCCCCACATTAGGATTCCCTGTGTCGTGGGTGCCATGGACACACACAAATACAAATACACAAACACCCAGACCGGTGACAGAAATCTAAATTCATCATTTAAATTTTTACCCCGCCGGGGATCGAACCCAATCGATTAAGAATTTTAAAACTTCAATAGTCATTCCTGTTATGAAACGTAAATGTTCAGATCTTATTTTGTTGTTGAAATTGTAAGACTCTTATTAACTGTAGGTATATTTAGGTACTTACCTATCTATTTTCGTATCGAAGTTAGCTACTTTCCAAAGCAGAAAGCACTGATTTCTAAAACAAATGAAGTTGTGTTCGTAACTAATCTATAAAAAAAAAAACAAAAAAGCATAGAGCTATTCATTATTTTTTTTTAACTTATTTCAATATTCTCTCTCTATTGTATTGTTTACCTATAACTTATTTGAACGAAACCCGCATGACCATTTTAAATCGACACACTTAAATAAATAAGTCACATACTCTCCTTGTACGTATCGTCGCATCAATCTTGGTTGAGCTATTCATTAATTAGTATTAGCGGCGAGAACCTATGTCTTGTTTCGTACGTAATTTATGTTGGGAGGTATCGTTAGAACCGGCTTCCAAGCCTCCTTATCTAATAGAACTCGCCTTGGTACAACTTAATTGATTTAGAATCAGTTACAAGTTGTTTACAATCACAAAACTTTGAAATTCAATCACAATTACAAGGATTTGAACAATGTTCTATACTTATCGGTAGCAAGTGTTTAATTATTTCTTGCAGGAAAGTACTTTCAGGTACTTAGAAGTACAAAGTATCTACCTATTTAATTTTTGTTATTATTTATAAATTAGGATGCATAATTTTTGTACGTAATATTTAAAGTAAAGTTTTCCTTAGATAATTTAATTTAGGCAAGATCTTACACTTCTTACGTCACTTACATGCTTAATTTTTTTATTTCATGCACGCTATCTGAGGCCACTACAAACGTTGATTGTTGATTGGTTTGGGTGAAATGGGTGATAGCGGTTATGGTTGATTTTACTGTTATTTTTAGAAATAAAATTTTTAATTTGAGTTTAATTAGTGATAGGCATGGTTTTAGAGCAAAGGTACTATGAAGGGTAAGTCAGCGGCACTAAAGCAGTTATTGTCCTGAAAAAAATATTTACAAAAGAAAAATCGGTGTCATCACAATTTCATAATCGTACCTACAGATATGAATAAAAAATTCAAGAACCACGGTCTTTTTACCTGTTTTAAATAATGTTACAAAGGAGCGTAACTGAGAAAAAGAGATTCACTTGAAACAGGGGAGCGATTTATTTACCGGCGCGCGCTCGCATTGATAAATATAACCAATAAAGGGAAAACAAAATGTCCGCAAGAGAAATTGCTGCGGTTTTATATACCTAGCTACCTGTGCGTTTATTCTGTCAAATTAGGCAATGGGCACTTTTACCTTATTGAGGTAGGTGTTATAAATTTATTTCAAAATGAGTACGAACCCGGTGAATTTAAGGGTACTCTTATGAGCTGGCAGTTGAGATGATACCTACAAAAGAAGCAATGACTAGTGGCAAAGAAAGGTTTTTGGGTTCGACGATCAGGAGGACTGAATGCACGAGACTAACAATAGGGTCAGTTAACAGAAGACCACAGCCGCAACCCCGCCGGTGTCATCAAATAACAGTGATTCTCTTGAGATTGGTCGGGTAGAGAGAAATACCTGGAGTCCCATAGACCCATTATCAAGAAGCGACAACCCAACGCGGTGTAGTAGTTTCGAGTCCCAGTTCAAAGCATTTCTGGATTTAGAAAGACTTTGGCTCATAAAATTATTTTATTAATAAAAGTTCGATATGCTATTTTGACTTTTATGCTTATGTACATAAACTTATGCTATTAATAATTTGACAATGCTTCGCTATGAGTACTATTATTGTATTGGTTAGAACATTGTGTTTGCCGGCACACCAAACCGGGGAAATCATCTTATTTCTGACAATAATTAGGTATGTGTATCACTTCAGGCAAGCCATCTCGATTGCATGTAGACAACAGTGTTGTTTATTAACCACATCAAAGAGTGCTCCTTGAACTAAAAATACCTCATAATAATGTGCTCTATATTAAGAATTAGGTTGTAAACCACCACCACCTAATATAGGTACAAAGTTCTTTACCGTATACACACTACCTATTGGTACAAAAATAAACGCGTACTTTACGATCGCTGTAAAATTTCCCTATAGACCGCTTAAGCAGCTCGGTACTAAAAACAGGATTTTAGCATTCCTTCAGCGCTCACGGCATGATGCCGGTGCGTCTTGTTGTACTAGTATTGTAAAGCATGTTAACTATTCATGAATATTGTGACACTTGTCCCGCGGGCCTCGCGCCAGCCAAAGAGTGAAGCCATGCCATGTGGCGGCCGCTCGTGAATATTCAAGCTTCGACGACGCCGGCTGTTCAGACCAGCCCACGAACGCACATTACTCACTCTGCATAATATTATTTCCTTATGTATCAACCAACCCAGAATTCCTCTCCACGTCTAACTTCGCAACTTCCCAGAAAATAAACGAAAAACGCAAAGCAAGGACGAGCCGGAAATTAAATAGAGAGCGTTCTAAAATCATAATTCCGCACGGATACTGAACAAATAAAAGGAGCAGTTTAGGTTTGTTCCAAATGAAAACATTCGACCTAGTTCATATCCCGTTACTTCTGAGGGACTCAACGGAACTCCGAAAATTGCTCATTGTTAACACAAACTTGTTATCGTTGTATTTTAATGCAAATTGTTACTGAAGGGACATGTTTAAATAAGTACCGGTTGTTTTCTTGTTTATCTAAGAGTACCTACATTAGCATTTTAACTTAAATAAGAGCGCCTCAAAGAAAGTAATTAACAAGTCGTTTCACACAAGATGGATCGTTATACTGTTTTTACGAGCCCTTGTGATGTAATTATCAAAATTTTGATTCAAATAGGTTGTGTGATCTATATTGGATTCAAGCTTTTTATTTCGATGCATAAAATATATTGCCTGAATAAATGGAGGCTAGCATAATAACTTTAAGTGGTTTCAATCAAATCAGTTAAATGTAGCTGCAAATTGGTGAGTTCCAGTCGAGCGGTATTGAGCGATGACCGCGGCGCGGAAATTGATGGCCAGTCGCGTCGCGCTTGTGACGAGTCAATTTGTCAAAACCTAATACCATGAAGGAATGCCTGGAAACGCTCAATTAGAAAATCCGCATCAGTTTAACACTATCAATGTCCCTTAAACTCAGCCCTTCAAAAAGTCTGTAATAATTTTATCTATGGTCAATAACGTACCAGCCCACATCTTTCGCTTGAATTGGTGTATATGGCGGTAAGGGTCACTCATCCGTTCCTTGTGACGAGCAAAACGTTCCAACTAATTGAACGTCCTCGTACAAGTAGGCGAAATAAGAATTTGTGTTTACTTAACTCATGTCAGAGCTAAGATAAGAGGTCACGCGCGCACGTCTGTCGTTACTCCGCGGCTCTTACACTTTACTGCGTGCCATTACCCGGGATTAAGTCAGCGCATCGCGGCTTCTGTTTCATGTTAGCCTCGGCGCTAACGGCTCGCCCTTACTTATAAATACGCACTCAACTTTTGTTTTTATATTAAATAGTTGTAACAAACGAGCGTGTAGCCCACCTGATGCTAAGTGGTCACTGTAACCCATGAATCCATCGGAGCCTTTGGAGGTCCACTGTTGGACATAGGCCTCCCCTAAGTGGCGCCTGTGGATTCAGCGGTTTCCCGCTATCTTACTCAGGTCCTCAGTCCATCGGGTCGGAAGGCGACTTGTGCTCCTTTTGCCGAGACGCGGTCTCCATTCGAAGACTTTTCTTCCCCATCGATTGTTAGTCCGTCACGACGTGGCCTACCCAAACGAAAGAACCCATGGATATCCACGTCCATCTTTAAATAAGAAAAGAGATCCTATCTCTTCTACGTGATTCTACCTGTAGGAACAACAAAAAAATTGTCATGTGATTTGTGAATTTATTAGTCATTGGCGTAATTTACATACACATTCTGGAGGTGTTTCGTTATGACAGCTTATTTAAAGTATTTAGCTATACAAATCAAGTCTACCCTATTTCGAAATATGGCCTTTTGTCTACGCAAACTTGACTCTATAAATACCTTAGGTCCTGAGAAATACGATCCTGCGTACAATCTTTACAGAATCCATTACCATCTAATTAGTGCGTCATGAGACTTGATGAAGGACGGCCCAGGATTTTCTGATACTAAAACCCTTCGCATAAAAGTAAATCGTTACTGTACCTACCTATACCTCTATAAACTCCTTGAATTTCAGTGTAGCCTGAGTAAAACGTTTCTGCGGAAATAATGCATTCTCAAACTTTTATCTGCGTGTGGTAAAACGTCGGTCGACAATATTAAACATGTAACGTAAATGCATAATACGGTTAAGTGCAATTATGCTTTTTTTGAAAGTGTTAAAATGCAAAAGAAGCTTTTTATGAATTACCATTGAATAATTTTTCATGCAGTACTTTGTTTCGTTAGCTCCAATTCCTGTTTACTTGTGAAATCTAAAGATATGAAGCCTAGTGACGTCACAATAATTACAAATAGTTTAGTGTGGGGTATAATATGTTATGTGTGTAGTGTACCTATATGTAATATTAAAATATTTTTGTCTGAAAACATTTTTGGAAACCTTAATTAAGTACAAGACGGAAGCAACATAATTTCTTAGTGCTCT
>DWAV01000194.1:0-24665 GCA_018231305.1 Noctuana lactifera
AGAATAATAGCAACGACCGCCAATCGCACCGCTACCTCGCTGGATATACAAATAAATAAAATTGGAGTGTCTGTTTGTAATATTAAAATAACCGCTTTTTACTAAATGTCTTGGGGTCTGCGTAGTCATAGTGTCGAACGAGCTATGAAAATGGTTAAGAACCACACGCACAGTCACCAAATTCGCTATACTATTATAAAAGGTAGGGGCGGTAAACCATTAGCAACAAATGAGTCACTTGCGCCCGCGCCCGCCCGCCTCATGCAGACGCGGAGTTCGTGGGAGCACTATGAACGCAAGCGGCGCCGTCGGCGTGACGGCGACGGCGTTTTCCTACTCGTAGGTACATTTAACACACGCGCCCGCGGTAGTATCCGACTCTACCGAGTCGATTTGTTATAGGTTATAGGTAGGTTCTTCGTTTTTTTTTTGTTATATTATATTTACGATTTGTTTATGAATGAATAATGTCGTATGTTTAAATAGGTACATTTTTAAATTAAATACAATATTTAATATTAGCAAGCCTTTAGTTTGTTTTATTTTCTAAACTTGAAATTCAGGTAGCGCTCTAAATATAATACAGTTAGGAAATGCAATACACTGAGGAATCTCGTGGGAGATCTATTATTCAGATGCAACCCACATGATCAACCGATGGCATAGAATTGGCCAGGATTAGACCAACCTTATATGTAGTTGAAAAGTCTTTGTAGGTATATTTAAAAAAAATCTGTGCAACACTGTGCGAGGTACATTGTGGTAGGTAGGGTCGTGGGGTTATCACGTGGCGAGTGCACGCTAGATGATAACAAGACGTGGTCGGTAATTCTGACGACTCGACCTTGGCCGCGACACTTACCTATGCATGTCTTCAAGACAAACAACCGTGGGACGTCAACTTCATTATTTGATTGAGTAGTTACATCCTGTTTTGCACTTTAGTCGTCGTAGCTAAGTATCCGGCTATTTTGTGTTCACGTTTTGCCAAATATTATCAAGTGTTATTTATTTTATACTTTATTGATTACAGATTGATTCAAATTTGTAACTCAAGATTATAAAGGTAAAATTTGAAAATCAATTTAACGCTGAAACTAGAAACATGTTTAGCGTCAGTTTTGTCGCGTGGAAAGCAATGCGCGTTCGCTTTCCCAAAGCTGTCGGGCCGTTAATTCATCGTTTAACATGCCGAGGTGAATCTAGCACGGATGATGCACAACACAATATCTACTCGGTATAGTCGACTGCTACGAATTGCCTACATTACATCCGCCAGACAAGGCTGGGCGCAGCGGATGCGCCGCACCGCGCCGGTACGCCACCCATAATAAAATTGGAAATACATTTCCTTGGAAATAAATTTGCTTGGAAACATATTTCCTTTAAATACTACCTACGTGAAATTTTGCTTAGAAAAGTGTACTTAAAATGAGAAGTCAAATACATTTATAAATACGTCTAAAATATACTTTTGTATGTTCTTGACCTTCATATCTTCAAATAGAAAGTGGAATTAGTAAAGTAGATAGTCTGGATTTACCGAAAATTAATAGTTGAGACAAACTTTGCATCAAACATTAACTTCTACACAACTTGCACTGATGCGGTCATATTCTTGAGAATTAAGTTCTGTATAAAATCTGAATAAGTAACGGAGTTTACTTACACTGAAAATGTTAACCATGAAATATCAAGATGTGAAAATTAATATTATTTCTTACAACAGAAAATAATGCGTGCTTAATTTTTGATTGGGTACCACTAACTACATTAGCTACAATCGTAGATGAATTTAACTGTTTACGTGTAGTAGGTACTTACCGCGAGAAAGCAATTAAATTGAGTACCTACGTCATCGATTTCATATAAAAGACATCCTGCCGAGGAGCTGGCTTTATACAAGTAAATTTTATTAGTCTCCATAATGCCTCTTACTTAATATTTGCTCATATCTCGAGTGCGCACAACTTATTACTTGCTAAATCTCATTTCACAGATTTCTACCATGAAAATTTTAGTAGCTATCTTTACAAAGAAGATAATAAAGATTACCTTAATTTTTCTTGTAAGGTCCATTTTATTTACCACAAGATTGTAATAAGATAAGGTATGAATTACTAGTTTTTGCTACACGTACAAAAGATACACTATACTAATAATATAATTTGCTTTGCAAAACAAGGAAAATAATAAATAAGGTATAGTTATAGTTCTACATTACCGAAACATTGTTTTGGGAAGACATTTTATTTATAAGTCTAACCGTATTGTTTGACAATTTTGACATTATGACCAATTTAATCAGCGGCATAGTCCGGCTGATACTGTGGATCGCAAGGGAACCACGGGCGCGGTCAGTACTCGGATGGGTGACCGCTAGTGGCAAATTTCATGCGCCGTTTCTCACATTTCGGAGGGCACATTATGCCCTCCGAAGGTCCCCTCAGACGTCTGAAACGAAAAAAGACTGACGGAATGGCTCACATAAGATCATATCTAAGTACCTAGTTAGTTACGAGGGATTTATAATGAGTTCGTTAGAGATTAACCCAAATCGGTTTATGTAATCATACAATTATGTGGTAATAATAAACTAACATTGTGGTGTATCAATAAAAACATTTTTCCTGCAAATATTTAAACTTCTGATTACTTGATATGTCGTGAAAAGTACTCGTAATTAACATAGGTACATCCAAACCCACGCACTCATAACACTAATTTGTGGGGTAATTAGAGCGTCGCATTTTCTCAATGGCTATGATTACACATACGAGTATAAGTATTACGAACAATCATTTTGCAAATAAATACAAACGAAGACGTTGTAATTTGTTATCGATCATATTTTAATAAATCTTCGTTCAGTGTTGCAATATTCCGACCGCATTACTATGGCTCTAAAAAGAATTAATCTTGTCGGACTTGTAAGTAAGAACATATTTTATTCATAATTTGAATACTTTGAATAGTTTCTGCCTAACTAGTTGTTTTTTTTAAATAATTTTCCTCTATCCTGTTAAAGGGGAATTGTTAAATTGTATTATACACAATTCAATAGTCACCTCAATAGAAAATGAAACCGATAAAGTAAAAGTCAAGAGCCTATTGTGTGTGTGTGCGTGGGTGTCTGAGAAAAAAGTGTTTGTATTCTTAAATAGATCAAAAGTTAAGCTCATTCGATTCTATAATGGTATGTTCTCGCAACGTATACTATAAATGATAGAGATTATTGAGGCAGAAGTGCAGGAAATCTCTAGAGCATTTCATGCTATGAATTATAGGTACAGATTGCATAATATGAGATCACTTTAGATCTTTCAAAAAGCAGGCTACGGTAGTTTTTGGATTTAAATTAAAAGGCTTATCATGTCTGTTATAACGCTTAAGTTCATATTTTTATTATTACTAGGTTTTTCACACGGCTTAGCTTGCGTAAAATTTATATAATTTAATTTTTACTATTGTACATAAGGAATCTCAACTGAGGTTGAACCAGTTGGTTTAGGCTGAGCAGATCTCTCCTCCCCTCAAATAATATTCTACAATTCGATTCAGTATACAAAACCAATATGAAACTAAGGTATAGATAGAGGTACGTACTCATATATCTATTAAAGGGATAGGTTGAGTTGTTTGACTGTTGTAAGTCGGTCATAGAAGGGTTCCTCGGCATTGTTTAAACTAGGTACATTCTACTGCAATTTTATCACGTGTAATAATATATTATTCGAATGGAAAGTATGACATTGTGACACAACAATATTGCTGTTGTACGTAGGTGTATTTAATAACAATTTTACAGTAGGTACTTGTATTTTTTTTCTGACGCTGACTACGCTGCAGTCTGCAGTCCGCACTATTACGAGTAGGTATGTCGTATATATCCGTAGTAATATTTAAATATATATACCGCTATCTCCACCCCATTTCGGTTTCTTGTTGTTGATTTTTTTTAATTTTCCGAGAAAGTAGACTAATTTATTTCTAAAGCATTACTAATGAACTCTCATTCATCTTACTAGAGAGTATATATTCATATACATGTGACCACAAATTCCAGCAGATTGTATTAACACAAGTGACTCAATCTGAACTAATTACAACACATTGTACCGGAACGGGTTAAAACTAAATATACTCGAGAGCTTAGTTGTACCGTTGGTATATAATTATATCAAAGTAATGGAATTACAATATTAACAGCTTCACAATTCGATAATAATATTTCAATACCTATTCTTATCGTTTAAGAGCTTTATTTTCATCGAGTAGGTACTCCGAAATTCAGCCGGTAAATATTCGAAAATGTTTAATAATATTCGAGAAAAGATTAATTTATAAGCGTAGCGTGGGTATAACTTCTTATTGTAATCCCCAGTTAATGTGCTTAAAGGTAAAATATATTTAAGGGGTACAGAAATTATTTATCCTTTGCCTATTAAAACATTAGGTTTTTGTTTATTTTTTTGAAATTTTAAATATGCCACTATGTATGTCTCCAAAAAGAACATACCATTGATATAATATTTAGTACTCGCGTGTAAAAAATAGGTAATTGTCACAATAACAAAAATAATTTCTATAATTAAATGCGAAGCTCGTTTCTACCATCTGGTCGCCTAATGTTCAGTCAATATGCAGACCGCAGCCCGCCGTTTTCAGATTTTCTATAAAATTACTGATTTTAGATCGTGGCCACGCGTGGCCCAGTTACAGAACTTATACCTACGAGTATATTAACTACATAACATGTGCTTTTATGTTTTATGCGCTACTGATTAGCTTTAAATAACATTAAAAATCTATATTAATATTTTAAAGAGGAAAGATTTGATCAAGCAATACTACTATTCTTATAATACATAATATTACTATTCTTAACGCGGCTGAAACCGCGTGTCACAGCTAGTAATTAATAAAAATGTACTAATAAAAATAATCAAAAACTTCTTATCTCAAAATTAAAGTATACAAACGTAAAAAAGTAATCTAATCTAACGTAGCCTATTCTAATTAGGTTTCGTTAGGCTTAGGTTGTCTAAAGGTTAAGTAAGGGTTAGAAGAACAAAGATTTTGAAAAATAAAATTTGCAAATTGTTTGTCATTGACAAGTTAGATTATAAACTAACAATTTTAACAATGTCCGAGATCTTGAAAAAATTTTATAATTTGATTATTCTGTTACATCAAATATTTCTAAAAGTGAGAAAGGTTTATGTTTTTTAGCGCATTAAAAGTTAATTTAGGTTTATGTTTTCCTATTATATTTGCGACATGGACTGTTAAATTGGACCATGTTAAATTAACTTTTAATGTAACTAATACCTGCAACAGCTGAACTATAATACTACCAATAGTTACAGATAACTAGAAATACAGTAATGTAATATTAGTCTAAGGATGAAGAATTTATGGAGATATTTTTCATAGGAAACTTATTGTTTGCGAAACGTGATACGGTAAGGATTCATGACATTGCCGTTGCCCTCGATAGTAAGAGGTTATCAGGAGGGGAGCGAAATATGTTAGGGTTCCGATGTTCCATAATCCAGCTTATAGTTGGGGAAAGCCCTTAGGTTATTGGCGTTGCAATGTACATTTATGCACATTGCAGCCCAAGGCTATTACAGAGCGGCAGCGGTGTGAAATGAAATTGAAAACACTTTTAAATTTCTTTTTGTAAGAGTGTAAAACGTTTTAATCTCAGCTACCACTAAATTTAGTATTGCGTTTTATACTATATTGTGCCCTTGCTAATTACTTTATTTCGTAGTTAATCTGTAAAAAAAATACTTACAATAATAGAGTAACATAGTATTAAAAGTAAAAAAGAACATACGACATAACAAAAGTTGGTGGTGGCCAAAAGGCGGTCTTAACGGTCAAGTTCTTTAAGACAAGGTATTATGTCAATATGTAGGTATACGATACGAGAAACGCATTCGTTTACAAAGTTGTATACCAATCCGCAATGCCCGTATTTTCACTACAACGAAGCCTAGCGTGGCATAATGTATCCATCAATAACTCTTTCGTATGTTATTGCCGCTGGTTTTCCGGCTTGGTTATCCGTTTTTCTGTAGTCTTTTAGTAAAGAAGTATTTTTTGTATTTTTAGGCTCAGTAGTTTCCGAAATAAAGCGGTTAAAAAGCCTTGAGCCAGAAGGTGGAGGGTGACGCGAGGCAGTCTGCCATCAATGGGATGACGACCCGTCTTCGTGCTGACCTCCAGTCGTAACACAGTTATGTGTTTTCTGAACTCCAGTAACCCTTCACATACGACGTCTTTACATGCAAATTTGTTTCTGTGACGTAGGTGGTCGATTTTTAAGAGTCCTAAAGTTCTAAACTGTATGTATTTTTTCAACACAATAGCGTTTGAAAAATAAACAATATAAATTGCCTTTGTTATACAAATAACGTGTTCAATTCATGTGCGATATTGTTTGTTATATCTGAACTGAACATGTATCTTATCTGTCGTTAATGTCGTCATGTAGTTAGTTAGTTGCCATGGTTGGAATTAATAAAAAAAAGATTAATGATAAATATTATGAAGGGACAGACCCAACAGCCACTAGGTCCTCTAGGCCACAATGGTCGTGAAGAATCGTGTTATTCTTCGCGCTGCCGCCCAGTGTTCGATTTCTGTACTATTTTTAAACTTTTACCGTTAATAAGAAAAAAAATATGAAATTTTATCCTTTATTTTGATAGCAGATTAGTATAAAAAAAGGTCAACGCTCATCCGATTAAATCTGCGAAGCGTAAGCGGTGAGAGTAGCTGTCCCTAACTAGGTTGTCTTGTCCTGATCGATCGTGTAGTCGAGTTTGTAACTAGAGATTAGATGGGAAAATATGAGCTTCTGCTTTAAAATGGTTTTCCTTTTAAAGCGGTTGTCGAAGCAGCCGACGGCAAAGTAATTACCCCGTCATGTGTGCTTTTTTTTCGAAAGAGACACGTTCGTAGCTTCCTACTTGTAATTTGATTTTGTTGTTTGTCATATTCGTAGGATATTGAAGCTCAGTCGACGTACACGTCTAGGACACGATTATTTAAGTTTCCTTATTTTGTAATTTTTCCTCCTTCCAAGAATTTTAATAAATTTTCGTTGGGTACCAGCTTCATTAAAGTGCATCTTCGCTCAGCTTCACTTTTTACTCAAAAGGATATGTTAGACTGGTACAATTGGAATAAAGATTAAAAGCGGCGCATAGCATTCTTTTTGAATGCGATTTGTATTTCTATTTTATGCATTCCAGGAACGACAGGTTTTCATTTCATGAATCACGAGAGCAAAGGAGCATTATTGGAAGTGGTGTTTTGTAGAAACCCATTCAGTACCAACAATGCAGATGACTATTAGAAAAAATCTTGATATTTGTTACTTGAATTTTTTTCATCGATAATTTATAATTATGATATACCTAAAACTAAACTAGCACTTAATCGTAACTTCCGCTGTTGCAGTGGTGATATTAGGCGTCACCGCATTGTGGTTTGGCTGCCGTCGGCCCCCGCTGGACCTGCGGACTGCAGAGGTTTATTTCCGCGGCCGCAAGGGATGTGCATGGAGCACCCTCAATTTATTGCATTATTTACATTCACTTTATTCATTAAAAGACAATCGAAATGCCTTGTTAAAACTTCGTCAACTGGACATCTACAACTACACATCCTACACGTTCCTGCACGCCGCAGTGTTTCGGCAGAACTGTATATTCAGTGCGAACTAATCTAATATGTTGCCTAATTGGTAGCTAAGTGCTATAATTGTATTGTTCTTTGGTCTACTCGTGAGTATAATGGGTATAACTATAAGGCCAATATAATTTCTCAGTGAAAGGACAAATAACGCTAGACTCTACTCTGTTTAGTACTTACCTACTGCGTACAATCTCATGCACTGCATGACTGAAAAGTATCCGGTTACATTAACGTGACGTTAATGTATATAATATATGCTTAGTTATACTAATGTTATGCTTTCCAACACGCCCGCGAGGTAGGGACGATGTAATTACGAACAAAACCCTGTGATGGGTATTGGTTTCGCATGCATGCATACATGCTATCTGTTACATGCGCCATTGATAAATTATAATAGATTCCGGTGATCCTCTCATAAACAACCGTGCTTTAAGTACTATATAAGCGTAAATCTCTAGATTACACCTACCTATATTTTCAAAATAAATTGGTTATAGTTTAGAAATATAAGCCCTATATTTTGAAAATTTCGCCTGTTTACATTTTTAACGAAAGCATGAGTTGAGTAAAAGTAAATTGGAAGTAAATTAGAGGTCCGTCCTCATGAGCTCCCGTCGGTTGCCAAGTCGCGTCGGAGACACTACTAAACTGTACTAAACTTAATTATGTGGAAGTTTTAGTTAATCAATCTCAGTAGAGCCAGTTGCTAGAATCTTATATAACGTTGCGTGCATATAAAATTTCTACAAAGTTACTACACGAATTAAATAAATAAATATGTAACAGATTTATCTGATTACTATTTTCTTATGTTTAAAAATATTTGTAGATCTTAATCTTTATTAAATTTAATATTACTAATATCTTTAACTTTCTGGGAATTTCTTTATTATTGTACGCCAAATATATAAATATTTTTCATTTTCA
The DNA here is from genome assembly GCA_018231305.1 of Noctuana lactifera. Lineage (NCBI taxonomy): Eukaryota > Metazoa > Arthropoda > Insecta > Lepidoptera > Hesperiidae > Noctuana > Noctuana lactifera. Next base: position 8,644 of record DWAV01000194.1, read on the forward strand.
TTTTTCATCCTGGGTATTAATAGAGAGGACTGTAAAATCTTACAGTACAATAAAAAAACTTGATGGATTGATATGTCATAAAACCTTTTTTCCCTGAAACTCATGCATAGTCCAGGATCCGTCATACGTATTTATTTTCATAGAAAATACGTGCACTTTTATAGTATCTCTGCCGAAAAGCTTTTAATACAAACAAAGTGGAATAGAGTAAAAAATACCAGGCATATCGATAAATAAATTTTATAGGAGCGAGCCATGTTGCTCTTCATCGACTATCCTCGCCCGCTCCATTCAAATATAACGAATTAATGTTTACAATCCCTTAATAAATTTATATTTTTTTCATTCTCTTGTAAATAGAGAGGCATACATGCGAGTGTATTGATTTTCCACTTTGTACTTGTATCAATTTCTCAAGCTGCCACTTTCCACCCGTACGCCACTATGAGTCACTTAAGCCACTTTTTGATCGTTAGTTGATAGGCTACGTTTCCATAAAATGATATCATATGAAATCATGGGGATCTACATACCTACCAGAGTTAAAGACATTGCATTCACATAGCAACCTCTTAAGTGTTATTTGTGAATAAAATTGCTTGTCGTTATAAACATACAAAGTAGTACGGTAACTACTCTTTCATAAATTATATATTGTGCTATATATAACTTTTAATAGGTTTCCTAGAGCTTTCAAGTGTTGCGGGTATACAAATTGGCTACAGAATGCGTTCGTTGTCATGTCACGCAAACGAACGAATTGTATCATAAATAAATACGCTTGAAACTATAAGTGAAAAACATAAATCCCCAAATGCCTAGTACTTTAAAATGTATGTGTTATGATTATAGGTACGTCATGTCTATTTCGCCGCGATCAATTTAGAGTTAATATTTTGCGCGGTTACAAAACCTTTCGTGCATTCGAAACAAAGTACGACATACGTTTTTCCCATATTTTATTACTATTTGGGATGACGAGGATAGGTCCATACAAACAAAGTAATCACTGCGAACGGTGCCTATCTATCGTAGCTAACCACCGTTTTTTAATCTGGTAAGTCGTAACCACGCTGCAATTCAACTTATTATAACCAACATCAACCTATAACAAAATTGTGTCAGCAAATATATTTTGGCAGCTACTATGTATCAGAAATATAATTTCATGTTAATAAATATAAAATATAAATATAAAATCCAGTTATCGTCACTTCATGTGAGGTAAATAAAAATACCACTATTATTTACGAATCCTGACTCGATTTCATATTTATTACACAACCCAAAAAGCTTACTAGTGGAAATTGCTACTACTGAAATTGAGCCGTGATTAAATTATTTAAAGCTTTTGTTTATAGGTAAACAGTAGGTACGCTAATTTTCATTTAATTCCATATAGTTGCTTTGACTGGCTATCCGGTAATATTATCACGTCATGTTTTTATAGTTGTCTATTAGAATCAAGGATAGCTAAGGTGTGTAAACTACAGATTATAACCACCTACAGCTACACTGTATGCAAATTGGACAACTGCCTAGTCGTAGAGCGCTCCAAGCTTCTAAGGGGCGACTTGACGAGGGTGCGACATGCTAAGCATAAGTTATAGCAGCTCATGAGTTTCTTTTATTAATATATGTACTTACTAACCTAATGACAGAAAAGTGGAAGAAATCGATCACAAAAAGAGCATACGTGTACTTACTATGTACCTATCTATGTCTCGTTATGGTAACTAACAACTACAATTAATTATAGTTGTTAACTACAATGAATTATACTTACTCTAACTACTCTAAACTATTCTTCACATTGATCTGAAAGAACAAATAGCATAAAACTAAGTCATTACAAAATTATGGGAGATTGTTTGCTGTTGGTGCGAGAATTCTCATTCAAGTTTGCCGACAGTTGGGACAAGCCCCGTGATCAAATATAGTTCTTCAAACAACTTGCATGTTCATCATAATTAAAACATGAGAACGCAGATTGAAACCAGTTGGGAAACAAAATTAATATCACTGTGGTCTCCCCATCGAGTCGAAATTGCATTTCTTCGCATGGTCGCTCGCGCCACGCATTACTGGTTACAACTATTTCAATATAAATGTTGCTTTTTGATAAAATGTTTCGTATTAATATGTTTTTAGTTTTGAGTTCTCGCACTATTTTTATCGACGATAAGAATATTTAAATGATTGGTACCTATTAAGTTTTAGCATGCTCGTGCTACTGTGTTACTATGTAACATTGATTAGTGCGTGTCTGATAAAAGAAAGAATAGTAGACTAAGATAACTATTTTACTCGGTTTTCAATTACAAAACATGATATATATAAAAATAAAATAATTTTCTTTAAGATTGCTGTCCACGAACAACCACAATTGGACAATGTTCTATAGCAATCTACTTAAACTCAGCAGAAGATAAAATCGCAATTAGGAACTGCCGGAGAGTTAAAAATCTGCGGTCATACGAATAAAGTGATTGTGTTACCAATTATCTGAATTATAAATGTTAAACAATCAGTCAGTTATCGAGTTATTGTTAGTACCTGCTGTCTTCTGTTTTATAAGGATTCCTTTTAATCTTTAGCTCGCAAATACGGCTAAGAAGAAACCCTTAAAGAGACGAGCAGCTGATTGGATTTATTTGACAAAAAATTTATTTGAAGATGATTTATAGTCAGATACAGAACAGACGTTAAGTAGTCACTGCAACCTATGGACGTCCTCATTCAACCTAAAATACGGGAGTCGTCCTATCTAAGATCTTAATCATGAGGTCCTCCACCTCGATAATTTAGGAAAATATTGCTTTAGCTAAAAATTAAGCTTATCTTCACTTCAAAGATTTCATAATTTTCATGCTGTTTTTGAGAATCATACCCTCAACTAATTCTTTTATTCTATGGCTAACTAAAGCTTAAAAATAAAAATGTAACAGAACTGTTGCTACACATTTCAGATTATAAGTCATGCTTGCCTGTAATCCTTTTTATTGTCCACTACGACCTGTGCCCAGCAGTGGACAATAAAAAGGATTATTCAACATTTTCAATATTTAACTGAGAATTAAAACAACGATCGTAAATCATTAATCCGTTCTGATCTTATGAGATACTTAATAACATAACGCTGTATTATTCCATTCTAATGGAAAGTTAAAATCTATGTAATATTTAATCTATAGACTATATAGATACATGTATATTGCCATTTCAAATATAACGCACATATATATAGGTTGTACAAATGTACAGAAGACTGTTTAGGTTTACCTTATATATTATCTAACAGGTCCATGTAGTAAGCAGTCCTTGTGATAAGTGATTACAATCTACCTTAAGGGTAATTGGCTTTCAAATCAGATGATTTAATATCCGAATGCAAATCTAATTAATATAATTACCGGTCATTCATCGTCCTGTTATCGTTCACCGTAATATGCTTTAATATATGTAAGCTGCTTAACGAATATCATTGAAATATGATTAAATCATAAATATTTTTAGACTGCGCTCTTCCAACACATTTTAAAATAATATCGAAAAATAAAAAGGAAATTAGGGGTTACATTTTTATTCCGAGGACTTTATTTCAATTTGAAGTCGAATTAATTTTTTTTTGTTACTTTTTTATTTCGTAGTTTTTATTTTTATGTAGGTACACAAGATTAGATTTTTAGATGTTGTTCCCCTTGCCATTACACACGTAGCTCGTGTAAGCCAAGTCAGGCCTGTCATACTTGCACGTTTTAATCAATATTTTGAAAAGTACTATGAAGTAAATGTAAACCAATAAAAAAATGGTCACAGTACGATTAATTGTTTCTGACATATGCGCGGAGATACATAATAATATATACATACATAAGTACTTAAAGTTGTACTTATTAAATACATACCACAATGAAATTTTATATTTGTTTGGAAGCCTTAATAGAACATCATTATACCATTAATTAGTTAATAATAGGAGTGGGGTACATCACATTCCCACGTGTCGAAGTGATAACCTCCTTTCTTTGTATCCGTTTAAAAATGAGATCACAAAATATAATTTAAACTTAAGAGTTAATTCCGAGGTACGAAGAAGTACTGGCTAGTAATAAAATTCGTTTCGGTCTGGCCAATTCATTTACATGTTTTGCTGTGTCTGACAATTGACAGAGTGGTTTCGAGCACTTTGAGTATATTTTACCACAGTGAATTGATGTAAATCATATGAAAATTGTAATCACTGAATTTATTTACCATATCATCGTGACATCTGTAGATCTTTATTGACATTACGTCAATAATAGTATAAATTACCGATGACACGATGTAAAAGTAGGTAAATATTAGATAGGTACCTATGTATTCGTATTATTTGTTTGTTTGTACCTATTGTTGACTGGTAGAGAATGCCATTTACCATTTAGTTGACCCTTTTGTAACCCTTACGGGTTTTCCATTAAAGTATTATTATGATTTCTTAGCGTTTCTTATCTTTTTAATTTTAGTAACGTGACGGATGTTTTTGTTGGATGTTTACAGTCTCGTCGGCCGTGTTTCCATTGGTGTGGCTATTGGTTTCCAAGAGTCATAAAACATACCTAACCCGTTATAGCATGTGATTATGATAATGTGTTAACGTTTGTCGGTAAGCAATCAATGTATTCAATATGCCGTTCATAGTTAGTGGCAACTTTTGTTTCATAAATTAAGTTACTTTTGAATTTTATTCCCGTAATATGTTCGTGTACGGACTTGCCTTTACAGTTACGGTTTTGTAAAATGTATACAAATACCTATCATTTTTTACAAAATGTTAAAAAATAACACTGGCAGTCTGATATTGCTGTATCGCTTCCCCACATAAAATTTAATAAAGCAACTACGATATTTACGAGAATCAATTGCCCCGAGCGTGCCTCAAACATTCCGTATCTATACGCAAATAACACAAAAAGTATTCATATTTTAACTAGTTTGCAGCTTCAGTCATGTTTTACAATGAAAAAATTTGCCATTGGTACACTTTTAGGTTCGATTTTAACATTAGTAAATTGGTTATCATGTTATCATTAAATGGTTTGTGAATGTCTAAACACATTTTTATAAGTGCAAATGTCTTAATTCACACTCATTTTCGTCAAGTCGCAACGTGTTGACCGACGCCGGCGGGAAGGAGCCCATGAGGAAGAACGTAGCTTACGGGTCCGGGATTAACTTCTGAACTACTTAAGCAGTTTTTATAAAATTTTGGTGCCCTCAATATTTTATGGACAGTATTTAAGTTCTTTTAACTCCCATAATTGTTGTTTATGTCATAGGTTTAAAAATAAACGTTTCTTTCTTTCTTTATATTACTTATTATGTGTAGGTGAAGCACAGTAACGTAAGCTAGTTAAACTTATTATAATATAAATTAAACAAAGTAATTAGGGATGTAGAAACTCAAAATAACATAGTGATAATGTGTACGTTCAAAAATTCTTTTAAAATAAAGTATTGTTATGTAAATGTTAAGAATATTATGTACAAAAGTAGATTTCCATGCTAAGAAAAGCGTAAGGGCTGCAAGACAACAATGGAGGGAAAGAAAGACAATACTAGTGTCCTCGAGCACACTGCCTTTAAGTGCGCGAGAATACGACATGAACTCACGTATTTTTCTCCAAGAAAATTTGCTTGAACGAAAGATCCTTGAATATTCATGAAAACGAAACGGTACGAATCAATGTTCGGGATAGGAGTCTTTATTATTACATTCGTTTGATATGCGAGTAAACGTGAGTAACGTGATCCTTTTTCAAATATTTTTAAAGTTTTTTGTGTGAATTTCTTCGTCATTGTTAATTTAAATGCACGTTTAAACACTGGAGTTACGCAATAATACTTTCGGAATTTTGTAGCCTATTTCACATTGTTAAATTTTAAATGAAAACTTAACAGTTTATAAATCTGTAATAGAATTACAAATAAGTAAAAATAGGTAGGTATTAAGTAAAAACTGAAAGAGGAATATTATTCAAATTGTTGTGTCTTTTATTTATTGTGTGGTTGTCGCCCCTCATTCCAGCTGCTGGAATGAGGGGTTTGCTGCAAACGACCCTGTGTTAGCATAGTTTGGGCATGGACCAAGTTTTGCGAGGTATAACACGAAGCCCATGCCCAGGGTAAGATCTATGAAGATCTCAACGGTAACAAAGGCGGAGATTTTGTAAGTCGAACTGGCGGAATCACCGGAGGAGACTGGCCGCAGAAAGCACAGTTTCTGGATCCTGATGGAGGGTAGCAGTAGTCAGTAATACTACATTGATTACTGGCATCTAAGTGTACTAATTTAGGCTACGCCTTGTCTTTCGACCGGTTAGTAGTTGTTGATGAATTAAATTGCCAAATTGTTAATTAAAATTACATTTATAAACGCGAAAGTTTTGCTATCATGTTGCACGAAAAAACATTCTAGTTCCTTGAAGATGCAAGCGCACAGGAAATCTAGTTACTTAAGCCTCGCGCTCCATAAAACTCATATTGCGACAAGTTGAGTTACGAGAGCGAAAGGTTAATGAGGATGTTTTGCCTACTTTTTGCCCTCGCCTCGTTGTATATAATAGTATGTAAATACATGAAGTACCATGAACGTTATACCCATACAAATTTGATTTGTTATTTCGGTTTAAGATCCAGACGACATGCGCAGGCAATTGTATAAATTACGCATCTTTGTACGTGATGAATAATTATGGTTCATTCTAAAAAATGTATTTTACGATTCAATTTAATACGATTACTTTATTGCACACCATAAAAGACTTTTTAGACTAGGTCATGAGGTAGATTGACAAGTACAAATTACTGAATTGTTCTCAATGGAATGTAGTAAATTGTACAGAGATACTGTGGCTAGATCTAAAAGAAATGCTTAAGAATTAAATATATTTTCCGATATAAACTTAAGCCCACCATTACATTGCCCATAGCACAGTACACCACATTGTGATTCACTTGATGTTCAATGGTTATTATTTTGTGACAAAGCAATTCAGATCAGATCTGTATTTTACCTGTACCTATTAACAAGGCTTAACCGCGTATCAAGCAGTGCACTTGTGTTTATTGAGTGGCTTACACGTAAGGGCACGAGAAGGGTTTACATTTTAACTATCGATATTAAAATCGCCCGCGGCAGACAGCCAGTAGTGACAGCAAAGTAGTTTAATAAATAGGGGTTTAAATATGGGATTGCGGTTACAAGGTCCTGACCATTATATTAACCGTGCATGGTGAGGGACTTCTGAGTAAAACTTATTCACATGGTATTAAACATTCTGAATTTAAAAATGTAGGTACCACTACATTCAGTTGCTTGACTTTTAATTATTTTTTCATCCAGGTTTTAAAGTAAAGATGAATAGGAACCTATATTAAAAATTAGTATACCTACAGCACCTCGAAAATTTACCTCGTTTTGATGACTATTCAAAAAATGCAAATGCAATTTTTGTTTTACAATTACTCAGACAAGTTTTGAATCAAATAATCAACCTGACTTCGTTTTTAACACGCTCATGCGTTTTTTTAACCTCCGTTCCAGAGAGTCTTGATAGTCTATGCTCGTGACGAAAAAAAAGATCATAATAAAAAAATTATTTCATAAGAAATTGTTGCGAAAATTATGTAATTTCGTTTCGTACTTGCGAGTATGTTCGCCCGCTTCTCAGAATATTAACGTGATATTTTCCTTGGTTGCAGGTAACGCCATTGCCAACGAAGATGGCAGTGGAAAGCGCTCTTTATACTTTCGCGGGAAAAACTATCCTCTCGCCAATGTAAGTAATATTACTATTTCATAAACGTTTTTAAGGATACTAAGCATAGTTCCTGTTCTGACGGCGAATATCCAACAGCAGATAAATAGTCCTTCATTACAAAAAAACTGCTTCTACGAAATAACCGTAAGATGAGATAAAAGTAATCATAAAATTCACACCTTTGATTTGAAGATCATTAAATATATATTTATGGAGAAAGCCTCATTTCTGTTATGTATACTTTGTATTGTTAGAGTAAGCTGCCACCGTGGCAATTATCTCCGAACAAAATGAGCCATAATCAGTGACTAAATCCTTGGAACGTAGCCTCGGAAAAAAGATACAAGTAGAAGGAAGTACCTGTCAGTTATGTAACGTGTGACACGTACACGTACATACATTATACTGTGCATGCGACTCAATTGTAATTGGTTACCAGGTTTGTTCTCGTATTAAAAGCGTGTGGATTTTGTCATCTTTTTCTCGCTCTCAGTTCCGCGACTAAGTTTTCTGGTCTAAATTTATTGGTCCTCGCTGATCAGACACACTATAAAAGAGAGAGCTAGAGCATAAAAGCTGCCCGAGTAATTTTAGTAGTATAGTAGTTAATTTTAGTAGTGGAAGTAAAAAATTAAAGTTTCCTTTGTTACTTTTAACTGGTAGTTAAAAGTACGTCGTATTCGTTTAATACCTATGCTCTGTCATCGTTCATAATTAATTATTAAAGACGTAAAGTTCGTGACTTTATTCGCGTAGTTCAGTAATATAGCCTGCATTATTAATTGACAGTTTACTCGTAGTCTATTTACCTAGCTAACTATGACTTTAGTTTCGAAGTTTTAAATTGGTTTTTATAACCATTATAACCATATCAGTGTATTAGTAGTGATTGACATTAAAAAATAAGACAAGACTAAGGATAGACAAAGTATTTGTTGTAAAATGTTTAACTTTAATTTTTAACCTTTAAGATGTTTAATCGTCCTTAATTTAGGAGTCTGTGAGCTGTTTAGTCACTTACCTAATTATATTATCAAAATTAATATAGAGCAGTCAAAGTTTCATACAATGTTAATAAATTATGCTAGTACCTATAAGTTCAGTTTCTAAAGTTCCGCCCAAGGTATTAAGTTAAGCGGGTTATTTTAAGGTTATCTCTTCAAAAGTTTATTAACAACTAAGCGCAAGTTGATAAACAAGATGCCATATTATGTTCTATATGGTAACTATACGTTTTTTCATAATGGTATAAAACATGTTACTCTGGCATCAATATTGTGGTTTTGAAATATAAGTAGGTACCTACTCTGCGCGACTTAGGAACCTTTTGTATTCGAGTTAAACTCGCGCTTTGCCGGCTTTCTACTCAGTAGATTTGAATGGTTGTGGTTTGAGAGAACTTAATTATTCCTCATAATAGGGTTAATATAATAGAACATATTACATAATACAATTATTTCGTACTTCAGTCTAATTTGATCAACCATTAATCAGCCTTGTATGGAACTTTATTTTCTGTATAAAAAGGTTGATTATTACAAACGTAAATGTAACAAAATATTAACATCGGTGGAACACTACCGGCTCGTACCTATGTTTGTTCATATAATGTGTATTCGTTAGACACGTTGGACACACTAAAAATAAAAGCACGTTTGAAAACTTTGTAAAGTAGCTAATTCAGAAATCAATCTGCGAGATAATAATGTACATATCTATAAGTATGCACAAGCTTGTGTAAACACTTCGTCCCTGTATGCTCAGACTGCCGTCCCTATAACAAGGGGATGTCACAGCGTTCGTGATGTTGGAGGGAGTGGAGACTAGTTCAATTACCTATTGCTAATGTAGGCCTAATGGAAATAGCTTTCGGTTTGAAAGGACTGTTTTCAATTTTAATTGCGTTGATTAAATGTACAAACTAGATCAACTCGTAGCAGCGCCCCTTTCTGTCCCCTACAATGTATATTAACGCGATTAGATAGCCTTTTAGTGTCTATCCCTTTATTTATACTGTAACTTTATACACTATTTTATGACTAATAAACTTTGTTACTATTTGTTATGGACTATTCTTGGATCAATAACACTTTTAAAGGTAGTTTCTTATAACAATTAAGATATGTATTCCATTATCTATTTCTTGTAAATAAATGTTTTTTATTCCCAAAGTTCAGTGGCGGAAATTATACTAAGTCCAGTAGAGATATATCTAAATATCAATAATTTGGACAACAATCACTGCTGATTTTTGTAAGGCGAAGTGAAATCTTATTCAACTAACACGCATGCTAACTTAACAGCTCTGTGAAATCAATTTGAGTTACGTAGTGTTTGAAATACAAAACATGACGTGTTCGACATACGATTGTCAAGTAAAATTTGTTTATTTCAAGTAAGTGTCAAAACCAAGCGTTTTTTGACATTATGTTACTTACTTAATGACATAATTCAGAAACTCAATAAACACATAACAAGTATCATATTTGACAGTTCTGTTCATAAGGAGATGTTTGAAAATTGGCGGTCGGTTCCAGATGTAGGTACATATTTGTAATTGTTACATATATATTTACAGATAATACCGGAGCAATGTCCAGCCGTAAAGGAGAGCGTGGCAGACATCGATACGTCCATTATTTACCCGGCATTCGAATTCCAAGTAAGCTCCACAAAATTATCACGGTCTGTTAACTTTTTCCAGATGAAATATTCATATTATGTGTAGTGTATAAATAGGGAGGGTAGCTCATTGAGTGAAGGGGTGGTTCGGTCAGTTGTAGCAACACATACATACGATTGTCACAATATAATTGTAATATAATAGGAATTTTGTCATGTGTCACTACAGCGGCCCTTTTGCGATTGACTAAATAAACTCGATGAATGTAGACCGATAATCTAGTTTATACGATAAATCTTTTGAAAAACGTTCTTTGCTGATTTTGATTTGGTTTAAATTTTGTAGATATAAATTGCTTCATTCTAAAGTACTTTAGCGGACGCTTCTATGTTTAATCAATAGCCTTCACAGGCATCCTCGACATTTCGATCGAGAAAAGACTGATCAAATATTCATGGTGAAACCGAGGTGTCAATTAGAACCTGACACTTGATATGAAATGGATCTACGAGTATTATAATAGCAAATAATAGCAAAATATATTATATTTTACATAATTATGCAAGGGGATCCAACTTATTTCTTATGTGCCTTCTTTCTCTTATATTCAGCCCATACGTGATTGCTGGAGCTCATATAGTGTTCTGGTTTTAGTGATTAGTAGCATACCCTATTAAATTAATGTTCATTTAAAATTTAAATTCATCATTTTTATTTTATATTTTCACTATATAAAATAGGCGTGTCATCTGCGTTGCGGATTTAAACTAAATAACTATACTAACTATATTCGCAACAACTCACAAACACGTTGCAACCGCAGCGTTAGGTGGTAGCAAAGTTACTTGAAGCGCACCTTAGCTTGCTATACCTACCTACCTGCTACTAAATATTGCAAGGCGGTTTTGTATTGAACTCGCAAGCACTAATTAGCGGTGAGTTTCACCGGAAGTAATTTTTACAATAAATGTATGAACCCCATGTGTCTTCATGGGAAACTAGATACGTGGGGCGCGGTTTGGATTGGATGTGTGACAGTTAGTACCCAAATTTCACGCGCCGTTATTTTAATCGTCTTTTTATCTTGTAATACTTCGTTTCCGTGGTGTGAAATCGCCCCGAACAAGTTGTATCTATCATTTCACAGATGAAGCGCAATGCGCAATAGAGCAACGCGACCCGACCCTGATCATTAGCAGGCATATTCTTAATTAGTGTCACTTCAACGTCGAAAGTTTTAACTTTCTACAATTTTCATTAATTAATTTATAATAAATTGTATTTTGTTTTCATAATTATAATAATATTTTAATATGTTTACGTGTCAGACGAAGGCTATACGTTTAGTAAATACTATGGCTTTCTCATTAGAGACCCTATTCTACTATTTTACAACGATGTTGGTGAAATTATGACATCACTAAGAGGTGTTTAATGGAATGGCGATCAGTTGTATATAAAATACCCATAGATTAATTTTTAATAAATACCATACTCATTTCAAACGATTATTTACACAAAACCGTCATTAGTTTGTCATTTATATCACGATTAACGAGTTTTAACATGAATTTCATGATTTCAGATTTGAATTAATTTTATCAAAACATGTCAAAATCAACAATAGTAGGTATTATATTACAGGTTTACGACTCCAATACGGAATGATTGCAATAGCAGACTTGCAGCCGGGATGCCATAGGGTTCGAATGAAATGCCACTTAAGTTCTGCGATAACTTTATTACTCTCGTAATAATATATAAGAGGAGCAAACGAACTTAAGCTCCAAGATAATGTCACTGCAGAAGCCGATATCCTCATCTATCTTTCTCAACACCTTTCTGACTGAGACGGAACAATGTAGAGAAAAGTCTATGATTGGATTCCGCTTACTTAGTCTTAGTATAAAAGATTTTAATACCTCCAGCTTGCTCCATAGTTCAATTTCTTCTTACAATAGTGTTCATAATTGAATCTTTGCAGTCGACGTTCTTATAATATTGGGCCCGGAAGGTCGTTCTGAAGCTACGCTAGGTACAGCGCGCAACGGAAGTAGTCTACAAATTATAATATTGTTGCTTCCTCCTTTATGATAACACAATAACTAATGTTATTTTCCCCGTCTGGCTTGAACAATCTTGCGTTTACTTAACAAGACGCTTACATTGGATGCTACATTTTTTTCTTACGTTTAAAATTAGAGCGGCTTATTGTAGACGTAATTTTCTCTAGGTAAATAACACAATTGCCACAATAGTCGACATTAAACACACTCTCTAAAACTGTTTCACATTGGTATCATATTTTCATTAGTTACGAGTTTAAGTAAAACATACAACCCTCAGCGGTCAGTCAATAAAATACAGTAACTCTATAGCAAGTACAGTTTGCATACAAAGTATAGATATGTAAATGTCAGATCGCCACAACTAAAAGCAATTGAAGTGATTGCTTCAATTCTCCGTGCTTGTTGCAATGCTACGCCAGGCCACTTGTAGCTGCAGGTTTGCGGCTCGCGTCCAAGCGGTCAGCGTCTGAACTAAAGTTTGGCTTTGTAACAATACTCTAATAGCAGCCGATTATCCTCCATAGTATGAAAGCGGTGATAGCTAGTGGTTAAGAATTAGGTATCTTATTCCAAAGGACCGAGTTCATATACCAGCAATTAAATGTCATTAGGTGAAACGGTGAAGGAAAACATCGTGACACAACCTGCATGCCTGAGGGTTCTCGAGGGGTCTCAAAAGGCATGTGAAGTTCAGTAACCCGCACTTGGCGAGTGTGGTGCATTATGGTCTAAATCCTTCTTATATTTGAGAGAGGGCCCGTGCCCAGTAGTGGGACTGTGATGAATTTTTGCTGATTATAATTATCCTATTGAAAGCATTGCTCACTATTGACCAAACCTTGCGGATTATTTCACGTGATTCATTTTAGTTGATAGAATCCGTACTGACTACATTTCATCAACATTGATCGAGTACAAGTGAAATCCAAATACAGAAATGCCTACCTACATTGCTATGTGAAACTTCATTTGTGCAGTTGAATCTCAATTGGGGTAAAATACTGGGGACACCTAGACCACTTGCAACGTTATTCATGTGACGAGCTATTAAGCGTGTGCACGAACATAAAACGATGATAGCGCGCGACACCAGCTTACTCTCGCATTGAATACTTTGATGTTCAATTCGTCGGATAACGTTCGATTCAATATTGAATGAAAGGCACGATTAAAAGAAATAAATGTTCCTTGAACGTTACCAGTTACCAGTGTATATGAATTGTCATTAATGATAATTGAAATTATCATTAAATTTTCTAAATAAAGAAGGTGATAAGAAGAAACTACCTTTTAATTTCATTCTTTGTATTAAATTTTCTCGAGACTGTGGCCCGAATTATTAGTTGTTGAGTAGTTTTTCAAACAAAGTAAGAAGGCGAGGATGGCGCAGCGTAAATTTGATAGAAACAGAACTTTTGTTTCAGACTGTACTTGAAAGCGCATTGATGCGATGATAATGGCTGTTAATGAACAAAGAGCTTGAAACTTTATAAACTATATCTTTAGATATAGGGTACAGTGTTTAAAGTTGTGACAATTTGTCTGAAAAATTTATTGCTTTACTGTTGTACCTACATTCATAGTTATAAATAGTTCTGCTAATAATAACATCCAAGTTGATAGCCGAAGAGATATTAAAGCTTGTAAAATTGCGCAGTCTTTTTTTAATCTATAAATATTGACGAATTTAGCATGCAATTAGATGAGATAAAAAATATATCTTTTCTGGATATACCTAATTGCTGCACTGTTTAATTTTATAGGGATGATGATAAAATAGTGTAATATTATAATACACGTAAAAATATCAAGTTTTAATTACTGTTTTTAAGAACTGTCTTTCTACTCGACCAACAATGAGCAATGTTTCGTTGATGCTTTAACATTTTCTCCAAAATTAATCTTTTCATGTAATTTTTCAGCCGAGTTGGCTGCGGACAAAGGAATTTTGGGACAAGTCTTTTGAAGACCGTTATGAAAGGACTCGAAACGATTCAAGCCGACCTAGACTGAAGGTAACATTTTTACTATTTAATTACTATTTAAGTTCACAAACATATTAAATATAAATACGCATATGAATGCAAAGATAGCCCTATAAAATAAATGTTGTAAAAAGTAAAGCACAAATAATTTATGTTATAAAGTTCGAACCAATTTCTCGAAAAATGGCTGTTTTAAATACATCGAGTTACGTTTAATGCATTTTATTTGTACAGAGGTGATGATTTAATTTAAATCCATTGTATACTTATGTACATACTCTGACGTACGTATATCTCTCGATAACCCGCAATTTTAATTGGATCGCTTTTTTAATGCGTTTCAGTATGGAAACAATTAATTTAATTTTAATCTGGTCCAATACTTGTGTTTACGGAAAATTTGATTGATGAATGAATTTCTGCGCTTAAAACACCATCATGTGGAAAAAGTCGATTGAGCAATCAAAACTTCGGGACGAATTTTTTGTTATGAAAAATGTTCACACATTGGAAATCCATTTTGCAAAGGAATATTTGCACAGTTTGCACTCTAAATGGCGCTCGTTGGAATTGAACTTCACGCCGGGACTAATTGCAGGCCGCAGCTCTGACACATAGGGGGAAAAGTAAGACCCTATGCCAATAAACAAAAAGTAAAAAATGCACGGCAACAGTAAAACCTTTGCATCTAATCTGTTTTTAATTGGTTTTCCAATATGCACACTTTGAATTGGATTGTTCAACAAAAGGTTCTATCTAATTTAAGATTGTGGTATCGTATATTTTAAAATCTTTATGTTGTTTATTTAAACGTTTATCCACTCTGCACTAACTAAAGATTTCAGTATAGGACTTAGGGGCCGGTAAAAACTTTTAGATTCATATGGAGACAGACGGGAGTCAGATGAGTCATCGCTGTTGGTTGAACTTGATGTGCGTTTCCATGCTTTATTACTTAAGTTAACGCTGTTGTTAAGCTTAACAGCTGAGTGACACCGACGGATTACCTAATAAAAGGGAGTTTGATAGCTGTCGTTATTGGTTCCATATGTCGATATTGCTTCCATAAGTGTAAAATATACCTAAATGTATTATACTTATTGTATTATAGTCATTTATATTTCCTACTTAATACGATAATTTTTTAGGTGATCGTAGTACCTCATTCTCATAACGACCCTGGCTGGTTGAAGACCTTCGAGCAGTATTTCGATATAAAGACCAAGAACATTATTAACAACATCGTGCACAAGTTACACCAGTACCCGAATATGACTTTCATCTGGACCGAGATATCATTTCTCAACGCCTGGTGGGAGAGGTCGCACCCCGTCAAGCAAAAGGTAAGAACGTAACATTTTTTTTAAATATCTATTGGATATAACATTTAGTAACTTATAGCCTAAGAAAAACATAATACCCAAACTTATTTAAAAACAAATCTAACGACCAGATATTCAGTTCTATTCAGCTACTTTTGCATTGATACTAGTTTTTTGATGTCCACCTAGAAACTCAAGAGATCTCAGAAGTTAAGAAC
>DWAV01000195.1:0-24628 GCA_018231305.1 Noctuana lactifera
ACCGATTTGAAAAATTCTTTTTGTATATGATAGCTACATTCATGAGGAAGGTTATAGGCTATCAAGCATTAGGTTACGATTCTTAACGCGGGTAAAACCGCGTGGCACAGCTAGTTAAGTATATCTCGAGATTAAGATGTGGTAAACAGGTAACACAATTTAATTATGCCATATTACAAACATGAAATAACATTACACAAAGCTCAAGAAACAGAATACTGCAATTAGCTCATAGTATTGACTCATCCCACAAATCCTCGTAAATACCTCTCAAAACAATTATATTATATATAAATCTACACACATTCAAGTGTAGCTGTCCGGCCGCCAATTGGCAGCCGAGTTCAACACACTCGTTCGTATCGCATGAATCACGAGTTATGTAAACAACTTTGTCAGTATTACGTGTAGAAGAAGCGCGCATAGCCCCGCTAGGCAACGTCGGGCGCGACCGGTACTCGGATGGGTGACCGCTAGTGGCAAATGTCATGCGCGCTTCCGTGCTTCGGAGGGTATGTCAAGCCGTCGGTCCCGGTTGTTATCGATAGATAACAGATCTTGGCCTTTCGAACAGCACACACATATGGCACGGAATATCCAAATGAATTGTGACTAATTAGCAAAATTTGCTTCTAGTATTGAAAAGAAAAGTAAAATTGCTCACTTACGGTTTCATTTTATTAGTTGAAGCTCCTAGTTGAGTTGATCAGTAAGATGATTAATGGCTTCGTAAAATGGCACGCTTCCGCAAAGTAACGAGAATGCTCAGGTTTCAAACTTATGGATGATTTATATAGACTAACAGTTCTGTATTCTTTTTATCCTGGGGGCGTATAACGAACTCTTAATGTTATTTTTGTTTATCTCAGTGATGAAATTGGCCTACGACACCGAAATTCGTAATTCAGAACGAAATTCAAAACAAAAGAAATAATTTACCAATAAAAATAGTATTAAAATTCGACCTTCATGAAAGTCGTTATTTGTAAAAGAAATTTTGAATACAGTATGATTAAAATTCAAATTGGCAACAAGCTGTTGCAAAGAATTAAATTTGAACTTTCATAACAATAAAATGTAAATTATTAAAATACATTTTATAGCCACAAAATTAATTTAAAGTGTAGAATATAAAATTTGCAATTTTACTAGTATTTGCGAAGATTTATTAATGAAATTTCTTTCAGAGAAAGAAATCTAAGTTACCAATCCAAGGTTGATTAATAAAAGAGCAAAATAAGATCCTCAAGGTAGCTCCTTAAGGTTGTAGTTTGATAGATAACTATAAATAATAATGCGATCAAAAGTTGCTCAAAAAATCATGGGTAAATAACCCATTATTTTTGGCTATAACCCCTTACTGTTCTTAAGTACAATAAATTATTAAAACTACATTCATACATGTAATTTATTATATTATTTAACTATTTCTTTATTTTATGACTATAGTCAGTCCAGAGTACTGTAAAATATTATAGAGATCTATAAAATATATTGGTAAAAATATTGTTATAGAATACCGTCATGTTAGAGTATCGCTTATGAATGCCAGATAGAGCGCGTCATTAATGAAGTTATATTAAATCTCAGATTGACTGCGAAACTCAAGAAAAATGGTAGCAGATTGCTCTGTAAACACAGACAGCTATGAGAAATACTGTAGAATTTGTTGCAGAGGTCTCTCTGGAAAACTTTTTAATCCGCGCCCCGCTTCGGGTTGCTACTCTATTTTTTTCAACTCTATCAAAATATTTTATATTCTCACGGAGAATTTTTACGAGATGATATTGAATGAGATGCGAGAGCGAGTGGTGATTCAGATGTGAATTGGAAACGAGAAATTGTAGATTTCATGTATACATCAGTATATACGAGTTTTTATAGCGTAATTAGTACTTGGGTTGTATGAATGGATATGTGATTTTTATGTGGGCCGGGATGAGTGCCTTCAGGTCTCCATATTGCAATTTTTAATTGCAATGCTTGAACAAGTTGTGGAAAAAACTTTTCGTGTTAGTGTAGTGTTATGAGTGGTTTTGAATTCTATTTTAATTTTACTTGCGGTATTATTATTTTTAAACGAATAACTCAAGAGTTAAGAAACAACTAACGACACTCAAACACGAGTTATTAATGTGAATAAGATAAAATAAGTATGATTGAATACATAGAAAATTATGTTTGAAAATTCATAATAAAGTTAATTGCATATATTTTCTTTCTAAGTTATTTTCAAAAACGTAATCTACTATGTCCAATAAAATATCTCGACTGAGTCTTTAGCTGTCGGGCGGATACTGGCATAACTCACAAGGCATTAGAGTCGTCTTTGCAATTGGTTTGTGACTGATAAGTTACGTTACTAGTAACGTGATAGCGAAAGAAATTCAGGAAGCACTTTGCTTCATGTTTCGGTTGTTCATTGCAATTGAATTTCAATTGTTCGTGTGTTCAGAGTAGATCCGTTGATCACTCATCTCCATACTATCTAAATTTTTCTTCATCAACTCTAAACCCCCCTTCTTTTCCAGGTGTTTCACACAGCCGATCGTATGTGCTCTTCCGCCTGGGCAAACGGGTGTCAGCACCCGTCCGACAGTTCGCGGAGTCAGGAAGATCGGACACCCTGGGCTCAGGACCTGGCACTATGGATGTGTTCGGTGCACCACCTATTGGGCAAGGTGCTGGACGGACAGAAGCTGAGTTCTTCGTGGACGGAAACCATTCCAGGGTGAGTAGGATTTCTTGATACTTCACGATCAGTTTTGTAGGGAAATAACTTTTTAATAGTTTGCCATTACTTTTATTTTTCTTCATAAATAAATAAAATTGAATATAATTAATTACCACAAACCTCCATTGGAGCAGCCTGGCGAACATACTTTTCAATTACATAATATATCATCAATAATAATACGTACTCTTGACGAAGCAAACATTTAATTATCTTCGCTCTTTCATCTCTTTTCCTTTTGTTTTCGTTTCATTAATACAAAACGAAACGATACGAACACGTCAAACCGTAATCAGCTTGAATCGTATCGAATCGAATCGCAATAAGCGCAATGAAGACTCGGTAATTATCGTTTTTTGGACGCTTCCTCTCTCATTTCCCGACTGCCCTGAAAGTTCTTTTTTCTGATATTTGTGGCGCTTGTATATTTTCCGCATGCCTTGTAGTTTATACGACTTGATGGATACTAAATTAAAAAAGGACTATGAGAAATAACATACTATTAACATACGAATGTCATATAATTGTTTATTTGTAACTTTATGTACTCGTACACTCTAACGCAATTAAACACAAACAACTAATTTATAAACACGAAAGTGCCGCATATTTTCTCTAAGGAGATACCTACTAGGGAATCCCGGGGATTATATTATGGTCACCACTACATCAGACGGGTCGTCAACACGTCTTACGTTGTTCCAAATGTGGTAGCAACTTACTTTTATAGATCAGGAGCGGCCGCTGGTAAATAATTGAATTTTAACTCATAAATCCAATCCGATTATACTCGTACATAAATATAATAAAGCAACATCATCATTAACCCAGCACAGAAAAAGAGTTTGGGCCATAGTGCTCCACTTTTTGAATGTAAAAAATCGAATTATATTAATATGTGACCCCGATAACAAGTAGGTGAGCTATTCTTAGATACCAACGGATCTGACCTTATATTTTAGTCCAAATCGATTGACGTCCGGAATTGATATTCGCTTCTGTTCAGATCATCGTCAATTAGCGATGAAACACGATATTTCCGTTTCAGGGAGAAGAGTTATCTTTATTGTTGAAATATGATATCTTCGTCATTTTTGGATAAATATAGATTTGTTATTTCCTGTGTAGGTAGCCTTAAAATTTCATTTACAATTCTCGAACGAATATTATCGAATCGCGGCCTAAGATGTTGCACTTCAAACAAATATACGCAACTATTTAATTGAAGCTTCCGTACTAATAAGTTTCTGTGTAGCCTGAGGGTTTCAGAGCCCTCGCAGCAAATATCGTATTTCAACACTAATTGATGGCCCGGGGTCAAACAACAATTACAGAGTCAGCCGATACGGACAAATAAAAAGCGCGGTCGATTCAAATCGAGTAATAAAAGGGGGAATTTATCGCAACGGTCGACCATCGCTTTATTGCCAGTTAAGACTAATTTCACTTGTTTACTGTTTAACGGCGCACTTTTAATTTGAGTTCGTTTGTCAGGGGCCGAGTGTTTGCTCGGTACGTCAGTTTTCCAGTTGTGTTTGATTGGGCCTATAATGTTTGATTGAAGTGGTCGTTTGTTGTCGCGGAACGCGTTTATCGAGTCATTTCGTGTTATTGATGACGGTTTTATGATTAATTTAATAACTTTATGATGTTTTTTTGTTACAGAGTTAAATTGAGTTATTATGTTTTATCAATAAGTTATTTTTGTAATACATATACATAATATAGGTACCTCCAGGCGAACGTTTACGTTTAACATAAAATCAAAATTTTTTAATCATTTATTAATTCACTTATTTAACAATTAGGTAAGTACACAACATTATTTCAATTCAATTTATGAATATACACTGGGTGTGTATTGGGTGTTCTTGTACAAAAAAAGTGTTAAATAAATGACATCATCATATTCATAATATTTTTCTTTACAAAATAGTGACCTCGTTTTAAGGAATTCGTTCCACTAAAATAACTAATACCGAAACAAGGAATATGGCACATAAAATTGAATTAGGAACGACAGATCCACTGTCGGAACATTTGTATTTGTCTGCGACGAGACAGACGATACAGACGTACAAGAGTTTCTTCCTGATCAATGTTTTAAAATATCTTTTTTGTCGCGGCGTCTCGACTGCGCTCCTTGAATGAAGCTTATTGTAAAATGTAGATTAATAAATCTAAATTCATAATTTCAACTTCTGGCTTCGGAGAACTGAACCCAAGACTCTGTGCGGAGCATGGCAGCCACTACACCATGGGTCGTAATT
This sequence comes from Noctuana lactifera, assembly GCA_018231305.1. Lineage (NCBI taxonomy): Eukaryota > Metazoa > Arthropoda > Insecta > Lepidoptera > Hesperiidae > Noctuana > Noctuana lactifera. The sequence goes on from DWAV01000195.1 coordinate 5,005, forward strand.
TAAGAAAAAAGAAGCAACGAACTCAATATAGGCCGGCTATTTCTAACATCGATGCGTAATTGATTCTAAAGCGGTACAAAGCTAGTGTATCTACCACTATTTAATTAACCCACTTTTTTATGTGACCCACGCTACGGATTGTGCGTTTCTATTGTGTAGGTACAGACAATTATATGATTCTAAGAGTACTTATGTATTGTTTAGAATATTTTTTTTGAGTTCATTTTAGTATAAGAAAAAAATATTTTAAGCAAAAATGAAAACCGATTTTAAGCTAAGCAGTAAGAAATTATTTTTCGCTTATCTAGTAAGTATCTATTGATAATTACACTTGTAAGGTTCGTACAGAGTCTGTTCGCATTTTATGTAATATTTGGAGTTATGACGAAATATTTTTAACTGATTAGTTTATAAAATGGAGATAAATATTCAATATAAATAATTTACCTACACGACCTTTCTAGTCAGATTAACCTAACAATTGAACATTAGCGTGGTACTATGTACTCGTAAATATAATTAGCAGAACAAAAACAGCTATTGTTCCGCGTTTAATCGGTTACTAGTATGGTTAAGACAGTGCTGTAATTAATATGTCAGGAGCAGACAAATCGTTGCCGTCAAAGCCTCCTTCGCGAGGATGAACACTCGAAAAATTATATATTGAATTACGCTTACTGAGAAATCACGAAATCTCGAAAAATACTTTATCTACGAAGACGAAATGTAGAAAGAAGGTAGTTTATAAATGGGAGATGTTAGCTAAGGGAAGAATAAGGTACGATACGATGTAAGACAAGTAGGTATACCTACTTTTCCGAATTGCCCGAGTTTCAACCCTATATGATTTATTTCACATTAGTTCCAATCCACGCAATAGAGGTCTCTGCTTTACGTGTTTGAGTCGATTGTTCGACAGGTCACTACTACTGCTAAAATGTATAATTGATTTTAAATAATTATTTGCAGCAGCAATTACATAGAATAAAATTAAAAAAAAACTTTGTTTTCAGGTAAAATAGGTAATAAATAAACTGACAATAAATATTATCGGCATTGCTTTTCAATGTCTTTCACATACCCATTTTAAATAAATCTGTGAATATAACTAGAACTATAGCCATAAACTCGTGCATTACTTACCCGTGCTAGTCACGAACAAAGCCAAAAAAATTGTTTATTTTTACACAAGCTCCCCACGTGGAAAGTTTCCGAGCGAGATTAGTGACGGTAGGCCTGTTTTCACCATCGAGTAGTTCCGTTGAACATTGCCTTTGTAGCTAACGAGGACGGAGTAAAAATATCTTGCAGATGTGGGACAATCTGAAACGATTTTTAATACAAAATAATGTCAACAGGTAGGTAAAAATCATATTATTTTATTTTATCAAAACCAACAATAAACAGGCTCATAATAAAATGGCATGAAAGTAATCAAAGTACAAGATAGAAGGTAAACTAAAAATTAAAATTAATAGGTAATAAAAAACTAAAGATAAAATAATGAAAATATGGTAGGTAAATATTTCTAAATATTATAGTTGCGGTCAAAATTTATTTTAAACTTTTAGGTATGGTTTATACCAAAGAGTATGTTTGATTTCTTTTCCACGCGAATCACAGTATTATAATTTAAATTAAATAGTAGATAGTTATTTTCTTAGCATAAATTACATTAAATGAAATTTTATTTCAATCGATCGCTCTGTGAAGTTTTTTGCTAGCATATTTACAAAACTACTATTGTGTTTGGGAAAAATCAATTTAGCTTTGTATTGCATTACATAACGGTGTCTTTCGGAAATGCTGTCACAATTTTCTGTGGAACAAAAAAGAAATTAGCTCCTCACCGCCCCACAATTTATCAGGATCGCGACCTCAGCCAGCTGTCAGCGGGCCAGTTAATTTATTATTATAATATATGACTATAATGGGCTACAAGACTTTTCTTTCTGGCAGGTAACAGACCTGTAATAATTACTGGTATTTTTTTAAATTATTGGTAGGTATGTCAAGAATAATGTTTTTTTTTTTATTATACAAGTAGTCGTAACAAACGAGCATGCAGGACTCTCCCGAAGTGTATATTTATTGTAATTATTAATTGTTTTATTACGATAACTGTCTCGTTTGTTACAGGTGTCAGTGATGGCAAGAATGATACCATCACCTGACTGGTTCATTGGAGTAGACAGCTTCGACCTTTGCGTCGATGGTAACTGGATCGACAGTATCACCATTGAGGTAAGAAAAATATAGGTTAACAAACAAATAAATAATCTTTATGATGAAGAAAAACAATTAAATGCGAGTAACATGGTATCTAAAGCTTACATTGCTAAAAACATTTAAATAGTAAATGTCGAAATTAAAACATTTAAATAGTAAATGACGAAATTTTCACGACCAATATTGAGATGATACCGCGCACAGTCCTTGACGATGGAGTCTAAGAAAGAGATTAAGGGAGAAAGTTGTAAGAAAGGATCTAATGCTTTTTCATTGATTTCTTAATTCATTCTTCATTTGTTTGATAGGTCGATCCTCTAGATGCTGGCACGGACAACGGTTTCACATTTACCGCACCAAACTGGCCCACAGCACCGCAAGGAGTTGCGTACCGCATCACGTCGAAATACCCCTCACACCCTGCCGGATCCTTTTTCTACCCGCATCTCAGAAGGCTACCACCTATCGCTACGTTTCAATTCATAAAGGTATACCGTAAAATGTATTATAACTAAGTTAACCATCGACTATCAATTATATTATCTTGTTTCTTTAAACTTGCTAATTTTAATTATACAGAATTTTGTAATGTTCTCGTATGCCAACATACTGCAACTCTCAATGTCCAAGTTAAAGCAAATTCCAAAAGAGATACACAGTACCAAGAATGCAACAACTAAAACTTTCCGTCGACCGATCTTTCGAAAGTTTTCACGTAGTTTATGTTTCAAAAGTTTCCCAAGTTTTTATCGCTAAGAAGTTATTTTTCCGATTCCAGACTCAGACTAAACTTATGCTTTAGGTGCCGGAATAAGTAATACTATCATCTTTTTGTTTTTCTTTCCTAGCTTAAAATAGATACCTACTTAAAAATATTGACTTAATTGTTAGTCGCCTAACCAACTACAAAACAAGTAATATGTAGTATAAGTTCATTAATTCCAAATCAGGTATTGCCATATTTGGTAGGTATACATTATGAGACATAAACTACCGTAATGACAATGGGAGTGGACTCCGTGGAGTAGTTCCGTTCAGCGCTGTTTTTCAGCCAGCCCCTTCTTCCTAGGCTGCTATGCGTGAACTGATAGTCATAGGCTCACCAGCTGCCCTATGTCAATTATTTTTTTTACATAATTTAAGAAGAAATAATTCTGAGTACTCTTAATTTTCTACTAGCTCCGCGAATACGAACTCTCCGAAGTGTTCCATCGGGACAGCGACGACCGAAGATACGATGTCCTTCAGTTGGACAAAATGAACCATAATAGTATAGATGTTCTGGACGGCAACAGGGCCTTATCCATCGCCGAGGAAGTGGAAAGAGCTGAACAGGCGCCACGGATCTTTGCTGACGGATCTTTGACTACACCTGATGGGGCTTATTCTTATTATTCCTTGTAAGTTGAATTCTTAGTGACTTCTTGTTACACAGGCTTGTCAAGTCAACCATGTCTCCACATCTGAGACCATAAGTTTAATCAATTCTCTTATTGATCACTAGCTATATTAATATTTGATATAACTTCTGTACTAACCTATCTTCCCATTCGTTATCCTTTAAAATTTACTGAATGTAAATAGCATTATGTAAATAGCCTTCTAATATTATATTCGTAGGCACTCTCTTCACTGTCCAACTTTTCGTAGACTTTTCGTCTTTAATCAAAATTACCTAAAACGAAGAGACCATAATGCCCCTTTTCAAATTTATTCAAGCAATCTCACAAAATGTATTCACCCTTCCCATCTCATATTTGAACTTCAGAATGTAATTATCTAATTTAAGTTTCCAGACGGATACCAATGTCTCATTCCCGTAGAGTTATTCGGCCGCAAACGAGTGAACGTTATTTAGCGTAAATTAAATAGTCTTCAAAAATAAATTAACTAAAAATAATAAAATAATATTTAAAAATCAGGCGGTACAATTTTTGTGGTTTTGATAATACTAGTAAAAACGCTTTGCACAGACTAAACTTTTAATGGACATAAAGTTACATTACATTGTATATACCCGTAGATGGCGTTACTGGTTGTTACTTTAATGTTTATAAATTCTGTTACTAATGAGTATACTAACAGGTACTAGCGTTTTATGCTTGAAGGCATATAATTTCATGTAGTTTAAGTATCTAGTGTCTCTGACGTATCAACAAGTGTTTGGTATCTAAATCTACTTCTAAAGTTCCATAAATAGTTTTCTCTAGTGAAATATATCAATTCTTTGAATAGAGGTGATCCCTTGTTAACTGTGTCGTAAAACGAGCTATATTTCTTTTTAATAGTTCTCGGCTTGGTCTCGGCTTACAGAGACGTTCTTTCTTAGAAATGCCTTTAAAAGTTCTACATTTTAATAGTTCACGCTAAAAGCATTGAACTCAATTAATATAAAAAAAAATTGATTTGTTTATTCTAATCTACGCTTTCTATTATAACAGTCTGAGACATCTATATTCAATACCAGATTATCAAGATTATGAAGCATTTGCCATCTATCGCCCTTTATTACTTTGAACTAGATTTTAGGGGCAGCGGCTAAGGTAAACCAGTTATTAGGCACACGATGTCCATTCCGCTTGTTTACCTACCACAAGTGATTGCTATTACAGTTCAGAAGCATTTGTTAACAGATTAAAGATTTCTGTTAAGCCCGTTTTCAAAAGCGCTGTCTGTTCCAACTCAGGACTAACAACACAGCAAGTACAACAGAGGAACCACGCTCAGCCAACGAATTGCCAACATCAGGACCAACGGCTAGCGAGAGGTCTGCGCTGAGAAGCCTGGCGCGTCGGTACCGGGCGCGGCGGCGACGCAAGCTCCGCGCCGACAACACCGACCCTGCGGAGCGGAGGAAGCGAAAAAGAGCTAGTAAGATCTTTCATCTACGAGTATAATTAACGGACGACCCGCGTGGTGTAATGACTACCACGCCAGGCCACCATTCGAATGGTCCCGGGTTCGATTCCCGGCGGGGCAGAAATTTAAACGATGAATTTAGATTTCTGTTACCGGTCTGGGTGTTTGTGTACTTGTCTTTGTGTGTATCCATGGCACCCACGACACAGGGAATCCTAGTTTGGGGCTGTGAGTGTGAAGCGTTATTTATTTATTTTAAATTATCTTCTATCTATACATGTAAAACTGTAGAAGAGTTCAATTATGTCTGTCTGTTGTCCGGTTTTAACGCAAAAACTACCGGACGGACTTTGATGACACTTTTTTGTTATATAGCTGTTAGTCCTCGGCAAAATATAGGCTACTATTTATTTTGAACCAAAATATTCACTACAAATAACTTATATGCACACACACGCACACACACACAATTACACTAACTACAATTTTATATAAGGTACAAAAAAACATGAAATTGTACTATGTATAGCCTACGCCATTTTATTTTATTGATTAAAGTATATCTCTTAGTTAGCATAATAATATGGTAAAATGTTAATGCCTTTAAATATTTATCGACATACACCCCATAAACTTTCTGATCCAACCTCAAGCAGCGCCGCAGTTCTGTTTGGGAACGTACTTTGATGCATAATTGTTGCTCTTAACGACTAGTCGTTAGGAGTTGATCGTCCCATATTTAATTTATGGGGACAATCACACATTTCTGTACTTCGAAACGCCTTATTGCTCATGAGATCTGGTTTAATTTAATATTTTTTTATTTAATCTCTTAGGACTGCTAGACTGCAGGGTGTCGGACTGGGGCGAGTGGAGTCCGTGCCGCAGCGAAGGTGGATGTGTCGGCTCAGCGTTGCGCACTCGAAGAATTATTAGACGTCAACGACCTGGAGGCAATCCTTGCCCACCAACAGTGCAATCCCGATGGTGCGCAACCAACTGCTCGTCGCCACAGCCGCGCGAAGACTGGCACAATAACCTCACGTAATCCTCATCATTTGTTCCAATTCGGAATTCGGAACTACATTCTGTTCCATTTTCAAAATGACTACCCTTTTTAACACCGCTTGTAAGTGGCCATTGTTACACAATTCGCACTTTTGTTCTTTACTTTCATCTGTGTCTGTCCGTCCAAATGTATTTCTTTGTTTGGATTCCAATTTGTTTCGAGTGCATTCAATTTGAGTTCAATGTAAATTTTCGGTGTGTAAAAACCATAGTTGGTTTGGACTTTGTGTAAAAATACTTTAGTGAGAGACTGCCGAATCGGGATAGATAGACGTTTATTGTTTGACGCTGTATTTATGGACGCTTTCTCTGCAATATTGTTTCTTTGTCAATTATGCCATCGATTCGTGATACGATATGTGACATGTTAGCTGAAATGAGATAGACACGTGACATAAACATTGACAAATGAGATTCACGAGTTGTCGGAATTTGGTTGGCCAGCGTTGGCCTGCTTAAAAAATGTCATAGGTAATTCACGTACTCGGGTAATTTAGGCTTCAGACGCACTGAACATCTAACTGAAATTAAAACCTTTCATTTATATGAATTATTCATTTATATGAAAGGTTACAATTTTAGTTTAGTTTAGTTTTTGCGCACTTATTTATATTAAGTGCGTAAAACTTGTAAATTGTAATTTATTCTTTTAAATTATCGTATATAAACTTCTGTTACCCATTACAGTATTTCGTGAATAGTCTTCAATTGTACGGATGATAATATTGTAACTGTAAGTTAGCTAGCGTTGACACTTCAAATTATTTTTCCAAAGCTAGATGTTTATTTACGTATTACATATACGCTCTAGTACAAAATGGAAGAATGAACGTGTCTTATGCTATTAACGTATACATTATAATTAATTTAATGTATTCCCTGGAAGCTTTTAGTTTGTCAAATTTCCTTCGCACTTTCTTTAAAAGTAAGACAAGTAATTGTGTTTGAAATTAAGTGTAAATTAATTAATTTAAAATTAATTTTCAGCCGGAAACGAGGAAACCATTTATACATTTCTTTTTTTTATTATTACCTCATAAAGTGGCTAAAATATCTACGTTGTTATCAAAGGAAATTTTTTAACCAGTTTTCGGCTGAACATCAACTCTAGTTTGGATGTAGGATAACATAACAATGTTCTTAAACATGAAAGTTCTACCTTCGAAATGAAGTGTTTGCATATGAGAGAAAATTTCTTATAGCATTTCATTATTTCATTGAGTCATTTTATAAGAATTAAAATATTTTAGTCTAAAAACTTTGCCTTTTCTATTTAAACTGCTCTTTAATAGTTTTTAGCGGCTAGATTGAATAGAACACAGAATCAATAGTCCGCAGTTAGTCAATTAGACACAAATTAATATACATATCGCTTAAGTCTTGAGATTTGTGACGTAAACTCAATAAAACGTAGATACTTAGCGGGCGTAAATAAATCCAAAGATGCAGCTTTTATTTTTAATACATGTAAGTAAATTTAAATAAGTAAGTCTGTATTTAGTGTAAGTTATGATAGAATAAAGCCTTCTGTGAAATTATGTACCTATTTCATAATCGTTAAAATCTTCTAATTATACAAAATTAGGATGAAACATTTATCATTTGTAAGAAATTAAAAATAAAAAGTCATTGTAATGACGAAGAAAATGTTCATCCGAGTAAGTTCGTCTAATACTTAATCGTCTTCTCCACTCTAATGTTTACCTACTTTTATCGTGACCCTTTAGGTTTTTTATTGGAGAAAGATTAGACATTAATTTTCATTAGGTAAAGGTTTGCATTACATTCTAAGATTGAAAAAACATTAACCATTTGCTTGAGATACGCCAAAGAACAATTGAAACACGTCTAATTTTGTTATGAATTTCCATTTTAGTCAATTCATACATTTATTTTATTAATTTAGTTTGAAATTACATGTCATTACCACAATCTTAAAATAACAGTACAAATAACAATAAAATATTTTAGGCTGCAACCTTTGTTGTAGTACTAATTATGAGTAGATTTGAGTTTAATTTTTTTTTCGTAACAAAGATTTCTCATTTAAAACAAAAGTCCTGTTTCTGTATTACTTTCATCATAATATTATTTATGTTTAATATTTGAGAGTAATTGCACAAAAATGCTTATGAATCATTCTGTTGTTTATCAGTGTGAGCTGTAAAAATCTTTTCGACATAATTCCTCGATGTATTTAAATTAATAATGTATGAATTGATTGTTATTATTTGAAGCACTTTTTCACATTTTAAGTCTTAGACAGTTTTATTACCTATTATAAATAATATTTAAAATTTGAAACTGTAAAATAGAGTGAAAAATGTTAACCTTAGCATAATAATTACTGAGTATGTGTATTTTTTACAATGTAAATTATTCTGATTTCAATAATAAAATGCAATAAATAACACGTTATCTAGTTTTATTAATTACTAACCTAAAAATTAAAAACAATAATAAATAGTATAAATACCGTTCGTTAATAGGTATCTAACCGCAATATAATTTGCATCATTATTATAATTTCATCTCTAACAAGTACCAATTTAAATATTTTAGGTATATCATTTTCTCTGAATAACGGTTTGTCATTTACAGCGCGACAACGTTTAAAAAATTTACGTAATTGTTGCGAACAATTAAATTTGTCTGTTGCCTGCAACTTACAGCTGAACATAAAATTTATATTTGCTCAGCTCATAAATTAACATTTCACATTCTTAATTCAGTAGGTACATAGGACTCCCCTCTTACTAGAGGTGGGACACAGAATAGATGTCCATGAGTTGCAGTGACTAGAACTTATCATCGGGTGCTCGTTAGCTACTCATATACGATCAATTTATGTAGTCATACTTAATTATGAACAGTGTTTACACCTCAAACAAAACCAAGATACAAATTAAGCCGAACAAGCGCCTTATTAGCTCCTCAAACATTAACAGAAGCTGAAAGATTCGGTGGCAAGTGAGGGCATTATGGATTCCATTCACGTACCAAACGCCACTTGGCGCTTTACTTCGCGTTACTTGACAGAAATATCAATGTTCTATTTCACTGTATATCTATATAAATATACCGGGTATATGTATGGGAGTGTTTAATGTAAATTTTTTGGATATTTCTGGTTTTATTTTTAAAAAGTTATTATTGTTATTTTACTCATTAGGTAAAGTACTTTCGATCGGTTTAAAGTTTTTTGATATCTGTAATAGTTACAGAATAATCGCTTGTGCACACTTAACGATTACACCCGGTATATAGGGTAGGTACTGTTGTATTAAGCATGCCTTACCTCGCCTTGAACCCTTTTTTACGTCCTACTGGTGGGCACGAGTCTCTGCCCACAACCGGGGAAGGTCTGGAGCATACTTCGCCACGCTGCTCCAATGCGGATTGATGAATGCGGATATTAAGCATCTCTTTACCTTATTTGGGGCGGTATTAATAGCGGTGATAGTACAGTGCTTAAGAGTTAGATCTCTTATCCAAGAGGACCAGATTCTAAAGTTCTCAAAAGTTCACCAACCCGCACTTGGCCAGCGTGGTGGACTAATCCCTTCTTACATTTTCAGAAGAGAGCCGATTACTTTATAGTCAGTTTAAGACGCCCCCGCGCTCCACCTCTCCCCCTCTTCTGTCCTTATTCCTCGACGAATCAGAGAACGCCTACCCCTGCTTTGATTTAGGGCTTCATTTAAAGGCGACAAGGCTTCTTCTACGCTCCGTTTTCTTTGTATTTGGCCCGCGGCTGCAATTAATTTTTATTAACGTTAATTTTAATTGGAATTGGCCCCTCTGTAAACATTTCCTGCATCATTACCAAAAAAAATGATTGGTACCGTCAACAAAATTAACTGAAAATTAGCGGCCAAGTAAGCAACATCATGTTCCGCTAATTAAAAAAGTTATCAGCGATACAGCGCTTCTGTTGTGACGTCGCTTGCTCTAATTTTCATCGTAAAAAGTTGTACCTACCGTGCCATGCTGCATCGTCATTACCTACTCGAACCCGACATTTAAAATGATGACGGGCTTAGTATGAGTTTTGACAGTTTAGAAAAACATGATCGAGCTAACTATCGTGCCATACACACACAGGCAATCCTAATGTGGGGCTGTGAGTGTGAAGCGTTATTTATTTATTTATTATTATTTATTATACATTGCCAACTTCGTACAGTACAAAATTGCATTTCAATAAGAAAACGAGCAATTAACACGGTCCACTCTAAGTTCTCCCCGTACTCGCTAGGGGCGCTGCTAATCGATGTATGGAGAAACACAAAATTGCGAATTGCGTTTATCATAAACTACTAAAACTCGTCAGGTAGGGCCTCAGACGTAATATCAGTAAAACACTTGAGAAGCTAATGGTTGAGCTTGAGGTCCCTTGTTACATACAAGGGGCCTCAAGCTCAACGTACACGTAAGTCACACGTGTACGTTTGTGCTTCACCACATCCTACTACCACATTGCGTCCGGTTATTTTAAATGTCTGTGCTCGAAACAATGATTTTTGTAGAGATTTTAAGTTAGCGGTTATCAATAGGTGTGATTAATATCATAAGTGTGTATATCATTATTATGGAATAATTGAACTAATGGTGATATTATATTTGTATAATAAAATTGTGATTCTCTACAGCAGTAGTGTATTTGATAATTGATAGTGAAATAACATCGGACCCTTACTGCATAAAAACTTTTCACTATTTCTAATTAAACCATAAAAACTGTAAACTCCCATAAAATGAGCGAAATTACCATTTAAAACGACTTGGTAAAACAAACAAGGTAGATAGACTGAATGGTAGATAATAATATCATGTAACTGAAAATATATGGAGTATCATTACGCGACTAATTTCCATATTATATGTACTTTGGAAAGCGGCTTTGTAAGCGCCGAAATGGGTACCCCACTTTGATCATTAATGTGAAGTGTTAACGGTTATAATGGCCTGCGTTATCGTCAACGGGAAAAGTTCGGAAAAAACGTGAAATTTTATTCCCCAAAGTCGGTATTTAGACTAGGGTTGCCACAAATCTTCACATGTGAATAAAATGGGTGTTGAAAGAGTTCATAAGCTTAATAATCTCATAAGTTTCGCCGTTATTATTATTATTATATAGTCATTCATTTTCAGTGTCGGAAATATGTGTGTGAGTGTATGAGCGAGTGTGAGAGCTGAGAAAGTGAGAGATATAAAGAGTCATGGTCTTGTAGTGAAGGACTATTTTATTTTGAAATGATACATTAAATTAATCAGAACTACCATTGTTAATGCATTTTTGGCAACCCTAGTTGCAGGGCTGAAGTTCCGATGTTGTTTTAGAATGGGTCCTTTGGGAATATACCTGGAATATTAGCTGGCATTCTCTGTAATAATGGCGTAATTGAATTTTTTTGTCCACTTTGTAGATTTACGAATTTTTAAATTGAATATAATATTACAGTGTAGGTATGTGTTACGCTTTTCTTGAAAATTCTTCTCAATATTTTATTGATTAACTTAGTTTTGGGGGTTCACAACTCCCTCAATTTGTAACCGATTTTGAAATTTAATTATTGGGGTTAATACCCAATTTACATTTGGCACTGAACATATTTTGGCCGAATTCAGCCCATCTATACTGATAATCCTAAAATTCTTAAGAGAGATACAATGAACGATTTAAAAAAAATTCAACCACGCTAACCCGTCACCTCAAAATTATGTCAAGGGTACAACAAAATTCCGTCCCAACACCTTTACCAATAAAAAATCCAATATGGCTAAACGAGTTTAAGCTTTCGCAACTATCAAAGCCTTATAGGAGACAATAGAGGAACAAGCTTATCTGTATAGCTGTCTAGATGTTTATAGTGTCTCGTTGTAATGGATTCAATACCTGTTTTGTAATGCACTCACTTTCGCGTGGATTTCATAATTAATTGGACAAGAAATCACGTTGTTTCATACTACCTTTGCGCCCACTTTTCACCCCCTTAAAGGTAGAATTCTGATAATCCTTTTTTATCGTATATCTACGTCATACAAATAACTTCACTATACAAGATTCAGGTCTACGATCAGCGGTTTGGGTTGAACGTTGTCCCGTCAGTCAGTCACTCAGAAGAAAGGATTTTATATGTACCTACTATGACTAAGAATCTATTAAATTAATACATATTTTAAGGATTTCTTATTTACTGTCATCATGCCTGTTGCTGATGTTGTTTCTAAGTATTAAAACGTCTAAATGAACAATAATATTAATTTTAGTATAACGATAAAGGCATTTACAGATGAACGCATCCGTCGAACCGCACCGGAAGCGCTTCCGTTCCGTCTGCCGCACGACATTATTCATAACCGTTTCCAAGAGACTTCAGAGAAATCGACTTTGAATAACCGCGTTCGTTTTTTTAAATTGGGATATATTCTTCAATTTAAAGTATTATCATTACATAGTACCTATAAAACAAAGTCGCTTTCTCTGTCCCTATATCCCTATGTGTGCTTAAATCTTTAAAACTACGCAACGGATTTTTTTATTAATTATTTAAAGAGTGATTGAAGAGGAAGGTTTATAAGTATAAACGTTCAGTTTTTCTGTAGTATATTTAGTATCAGCATTGCACCCGTGCGAAGCCGGGTCGGGTCGCTAGTATAGGTAAAAAAATATTGTTGGTTGGTTGTTTCGGCTCGGATACCTCTATAATTTCATATCTGTAGCCTCTTGAAGGGATCAATTCGAAGCGCCTTTCAGTTAAAACGTTTATTTTTATGTTCATGATTTATAATTATGATCTTATGTGTTTTTATGTATCTTAAATACAAACGAACATGACAATGTAGACATGTTAAATGGTCACTGTAACCGGTAGACAACCAGTCTAACTTCAATATAGGATAGAAGTCTGAGGTCAAATATAGTTGCGTTTCTGTAAAACCACCACCAGCTAAAAAAATGCTGTTTGCAATGGTGGATTATGACGGCAACGGTGGTATCTTCGCGGGTAAATTTTACAAGTTCCACCAATACATTACACTGTGCATATGCGTAAATATTTGTTTATCAGACTGTAAAACAGGATCTCTATAAACGCATTTATTAGGGATAGAATAGTCGAAGTTATAATCGGCTGTGATTTAGGTCAAAATTTGAATTTACCGGGTTGGCACTATGAGAGTTGTAAACTGTCGAATTGGAGCAAGGTTCCGAATTTCCTTCGAAGTTATATTGACAATAATTTGATACAATTTACCATGCGTGTACACGGAACTAAGCAATTTATTTAATACTGTATCTACACTGTAGAGAACACGTAGAGTGCGCTACTTATTAAATAAAAAATACTGAAAATACATCATGAAAAGGTACAACATACACCTTATAAAGTAAACAATACATTTTATTAATATTTTAATAACATACTGTAGAGCTCTGCAGTTATTAAAATGTTAATAAAATTTATTATTTACTTCATAAGTTGTATATTGTACCTTTTCATAATGTATTTTCAATATTTTTCATTTAATAAGTAATGCACCCTATGTTTCCTAAGTCTCTCTTACAAATTTTCTACTTAAAGATTGTTAGGTACAGCTCGACGTTTCGCGATATGACCGCTTATTTAAACATGCGTACCTACTGTTGTGTATGTTCTTTTAAATAAAGAAGACCCAAAGAGACCAGTCAGCTTTATTTCAAATTGGTACAATCACAATCCTGTTCTTAATCATAATTTTTGTTCTTGACGTTTCATACAATAATGGCCACAATTCCAACGGCCACAAGTCCACAATTCCACTTTTAGTGTTGCCAATGCAAAAGTTGCCTTGTACATATTATTATACAGCACCTAACTATCGTATACATATAAATTTTATTTTGGTTAAAAAATACCTGTTAAATCGATAAATCTGTTGAATCTTTCGCGTGTTAAACATTGTTTCTTGTTTCTATTTTAACAAAAAGTAATAAAACCTCATCGTTTTAACATCGTTGCTAATACTTTCGTGCCGGGACCTGTTTTGTTTAGAGCTATTCTCGAACACGAGTTTGTTCCGAAACAAAGGAAAGTATTTGGGAAGTTTTTGTAATGATACCGCTTGGGCGATTTATTTTTACACTAGCTTGATGATCGCGACGCGCGATTTTATAACTTACAAAAAAAAAAACATTTTATGGCGCTCATTAACACTGTTTTTATTTTTAAACCGACTTCAAAAAAAGGAGGAAGGGTCTCAATTCGACTGTATCTTTAGCTTCACTTATAACTGATTTGGAATTTGTAACAAACAAACCATGTAACTTTTAGTCGGCTTAAATTTCTAATTACTTTACTTTTTCGTACACAGCCCCAAACATTACCACCTAAAATATACCTATTACAACATTTTTTCCTAAAAAATTCCATTTAATATAAATTGTAACGTTGGTAATGGTAAAAGAACTCCAAAACGAAATTAAACAAACATTCAGCAATTGAAATAGTAACAAGTCTATCGAGATAAAATTTCTTCATTTAAACCTAAGAAAATTGTCTTCAAACTCTAAGCTTTGTACTCGGAGTATTACAAGAACAATGAAAATAAACAACCAATTAACGTCGACAATCCACAATGAGACATGTCCACTAATTAGCGGTACTATTTGTGGGGCTTAATCTCGACAATTAGATCACGCTTCGGGCTAATGGTTATATTGTTGTAATGAGCGCGGGTAAAGGACCTATTAGAGCTAGTAAGGATCTAATCTTAACAAATATTGTAAAGAGAGAGTTTGAATTTTGTGAGATTCTTTAGACATGATAATCTCTAAAAACTCTATACTTATTTGAAGACATCTTTCACCATTTTAAAGGCACCTACGTTATTCCAATTGGTCATACATTAGGTAGATAAAATAAATGTATAAAAAATTAGGTATGTCATGAGTTTATTCGTTAACTAAATCGGACAAATTGTAGAAATGGAGGATTTCTCAATATGTTTTGATCTTGTTAAACTACCTAGGTATAATTTTTTATTTGTGCACGGAATATTAACATATTTATTTATGGACTTTAAATATCCCAATAAAAATATATTAGTATTGATACGGTTAGTTCGCGACCTAGTAGTAGTACTTACTTATTATATTTTGTATCGTGCTTTAAGCAGCATAGGTACTTTACATAAGTACTTTACTATTTTTTATAAGCAAATTATATTGATAGTAGAGTCTGTAAAATCACTACATAGTATAAAAGTCGCTTTCTCTGTCCCTATATCCCTATGTATGCTTAAATCTTTAACACTACGCAACGAATTTTGAAACGGTTTTTTTTAATAGATAGAGTGATTGAAGAGAAAGGTTTATATGTATAAACGTTCACAGTTTTTCTGTAGTGTATTTAGTATCAGCATCGCACCCTTGCGAAGCCGAGGCGGGGCGCTAGTGTAAAATATTTAAAAACTTTACTCTAAAAACCTCCCACAAACATCGTTGTCCAAATACGAGTATTAAGCACAGAAAATGAAAATGAAATTGGCGTGAACATTTCGGAATTCGGACCAATATTTACTTTGCTGATTGCCTAATCATCGCCTAAATATTCCATTTGTCTCGCCAATAACGGTGTTCGCAGTGAAATGTCATACTTCGTAATAGCGTAGACATCAGCCGCCCAAATTGTGGTTACGGTTACTCATTTTTAGTCATCACTAGCTGTGCCTCCGTTTCATCCGCGTTAAGAATTGCAACGTAACGCTTGATAGCCTATAGCCTTCCTCGATAAATGGACTATCTTACACTAAAAGAATTTTTCGAATCGGTCCAGTAGTTTCTGAGATTAGCGCGTTTAAACAAACAATCAAAATAAAGAAACTCTTCAGTTTTATATTATTAGTATAGATAAAGTGTTAGTATATACTCGATGAACGTTTAACAATAAGGTACAGCGGCTTTAGGCGCCCTTTTGGCTAAGGTATAAATAAATTATATTCGCAAAGCAACCTCAGAACCGCCAGAAAGTAAAGCCTACAATAACGTGTTGCAAACATTGTTCTTTTATAAAGTAAGGGGAACCCATAAACCATACTGTCTTGTTCATAACCACAAATCAACCACAGCTTACTTTCTTCGTACACCATAACGTACGAGTGAGCCATATTGAACGTTACGTGTCAAAGAACAAGGCTGCATTTTGTTTGTTTTAATTTAACCTGTTCAATGTCTGGAGCCATAGAGTGCAAGAGTGATAGAAAGACGCCGATGTATGTATGTAACGTCGATTCCTTCCCGTTAGAGTAGCGTGGTTTATATAAGATGCAGTGTAAAGATTAACGACACGTCCTTTAGAAATCGCAGAATGTCTTCTTACTTGTCATAAGTTTGTAATAAATGTTATAATCGACATTATGATTTTAATGGGTAATTTTTAAAGAAATTTTAAAGAAAGACGTATTTTGTTACACAATAGAATTACTTTTATTTCATTACCGTTTTACCCATAGCCAGCTCTAAAGTTTCTTTATTCTGCACTTACCCGCGAAACATATGTGAATGTCATAATGTTGTTTATTGACTATTGTCTGTGCGTGGACCTGTCAATGTTGTGGTTGAGTTATTATGTAGGGATTGACTTTGTATCAACAGTTTGATAAATAAATATTGTTAAATACTCGGAGCGCCCACACTAGGATTTTCATTGACGTAGGTCATGTTTGGTGATACATGTGTATTTCAATTTATTGTATGCAGATTGGTATATGACGTCATCAACCTACGCTTTTCCAGTGTTGTGAACTACACTTCTCATATTATATACTTAAGACTAAGACTTATATTAATTACTTACCTAAGACTTATTAAGAGTATCATTATGAAGATTCTGTTTCTGTTTGACTATACCATCCGGCCTATACTTTCATATTTTCTCAAACACATTTTAAATAACATACGAGTATGAATATAAAATCATGTTATAAAACTGAAATACATTTGTCACACTTTCATCGAAATACATTTTTTGTAACAAAGACTTTTAATAATACAAAACATAATTAATTAGTAGGTACGACGAACCTGTTTTTGTGCAAAGAATAGAAGAAAGCAAGCGGGGATCTCCATACAAAGCTTGAGTTGTATTCTTACACATAAATCTTGTCACTGCCAGCTCTCCAGGTGCACCCTCTCTCGACTCTGAATACAAATGATAATGAACGCTCACATCCGCTTTAGTAAGCACGCACTGCCTTTGTGAACGCAGCGTTTCACATTTACTACGTTTTCATATTTAATACTAGTGGGTGCCTGCGACTTTCTCTGCGCAGGATTAGTATTTGGAGCAATTCATTCAATATCTTTATAAATTATAGCCTATGTGTTATTCTTATGTATAAGCTATATTATTGTAAAGTTTCATTAAAATCCATTCAGTAGTTTTTACGTGAAAGAGTAACAAACATCCATCCATCCATCCATATTTACAAACTTTAGCGTTTCATAATATTAGTGCGAAGTATCATATTTTGTTCTTTGAACGCCTGCAAAAATTTAAATTTAAATTAATGATAGCCATGCCATTATGAATTGCATTTGGTGTAGTCACTAGGATTCTATGTCTCGTAGGAAGGTACAATATACGTATACAAAGAATAATATTATTATAATGTTTTAAGCAGTGATGTGTCCATCAGTAGAACAGTAAACAGATTATGATGACACGTTTAAAGTGGCGACTGAAAACGGTACGAGTGTAACTAAAAAGCTTATTGACTGTAATTCGACGAGGAGTTTTTTCAATGTTGTTTTATTTAATTAATATTTTGCGCACAAGTTTTCTTAACAACAAAGCCTAACGTTAATTAAACAGCGGCGTTTAAAAATACAGTGCGCTTACTTAAGAATTGTTTGCATTATAAATATCTTTTGGGAAACAAAAATATATTCATTAGGATGAAGTGTTGTATGAGACATCTTGATGATCTCACGAAGCAGAATTATATACCTAATTAAAATGTAAAGTCTATAGTTTTGCGTTTTCTTTGAAAACTCAATCTTAATTTCACAATAGCTGCTATCTTCGTATTTACAAACTTCTGATCAGAAACTCATAATAATAATATGTGGTACTCCACTATCGGACACAATGAAAATTAAATAGTAATAAACGCTCTACAATATGTAGTACATTACGATATTCTTCGCCATCTGATCCTTTACGTATCCTTTAGCATCTCTTTTTTGTAAGTGTTCAAAGGTCTCTATAGCTCCAAATTAACGGGTCCCAGACTCCAATTCACTGGGACTCAACGGCGCTAAAGACGTGGCACCTATACAGGGGATCTATTCTCTACACTCTGCGGTGATAGCTCTGTGGTTAAGAATTACGCCTCTTAATCGAGAGAACTAGGTTCAATCCCATGGCAAGTACGAATGACTCACTAGTTTTGTGCGTTTTAAGCAATTCAATGTCATCAGCTATAATTGTGAGGGAAAAGATCGAGACAAAACGTGTTGTAAAGTTCTTGAAAGGCATGTGAAGTTCACCAAACCGCAGTTGGCCAGGGTGTTGGAATATGGCCTTAGCTCTTCTCATTATTATGAGAGGAGACCCGTGCCCGTCCAAACTATTGTCAAAAGGCTTTTTTTTATTTTGTGCCTTCACTACTTGATACACCTTATGAGCTTGTTTTGAACTGCTCAACGGAAAATGAACGATTTAGGTAGTCGTTTGATAGCGAAACGCTATTCTATATATTTATAGGTAAGTTCAACGAATTAACTTGTAATTTATTTTATTTAAGCGTATTGTATTTAAGCCGATGTATCGTATTATTTGACGTTCATCCAGTGGTAACGTGTAGCTTAATATTGAATTAAAATTTTTGTATTTGAATTTGAATTAAAATATTCAAATCACGGTGTAAAGTCGCTTTTTATATGCGAACTTTCGGACAGCTCCGATTTTTGTTAACGCAGTTAAAGAGTGGACCTCCAGGATCAGGTTGAAAGAAACGAGTTCATTATCATTCCTTTTCAGTGGATCCACCTGAGATTTACACGAACGCTTTGAAGTAAAGTAAGCCGTAGGCCAATAGGAATAAGGGCACCGTTCCTGTGTACTTCTGTTCAGGCACTCGAGATTCTAGGACGCGTTTGATGGCAGAATAAAGCTCTCGAAATGCAGTAGATTTGCCGGCGTTGAATAATGTGACAAAGCGACTGGCGCATGATTTGACTGTAGATGCATCAGTAGTATCAGTACCGTTGCTTTGTTCTTTGGCAATAGATCAGTAAATATTCTGAATACGTGTTAAATATTTATTGTACCTATATGTGACAATATCGACTATCTACTATCTATACTATAATTACGCTTCACACTCACAGCCTCATACTAGTATTTCCTGTGTCGTGGGTGCCATGGACACATACAAAGACAATTACACAAACACCCAGACCGAGAACAGAAAACTAAATTCA
>DWAV01000196.1:0-24618 GCA_018231305.1 Noctuana lactifera
ATTTGTAATAAATTATTTTTAGTTTGCCTAATTATGCTAAAATGAAACCAAATTAAAAAAACAATTTCAAACCGTTGAATTATTTTAAAATAATGTTATTATTTTATTAATAAAGGCTTGGAAAATCCTAATTGTTATTACAATCTGCATGATAAATAGTTATGGAAATAACTATTTTATTTTAGTAATTTTCAAAGACCTTAATTGTCTTTTAAAAACCCTTATTTTATTGTTAAAAATGCGATATAATTTATATTGTTAAAATGTATAACAATGAGAGGGATATATTATGAGTCAAAACAAGAAATTATTTTATGTTACAACCCCAATTTATTATCCAAGTGCGCAATTACATATTGGACATGCATATACTACTACATTAGCTGATATTATTAATCGTTATAAAAAAATGGCTGGTTATGAAACTTTCTTTTTAACAGGCAGCGATGAACATGGTGAAAAAATTGAAAAGAAAGCAAAAGCAGTAGGGGTAACACCATATCAATTTACAACAATGATTGTTGATAATTTTAAATTATTATGAAATAAATTAGGAATTGAATATTCAAAGTTTATTCGTACTACTGATAAAGAGCATGAAGTCGGAGTCCAAAAAATTTTTAGTAAATTATATAATAATGGAGATATTTACTTAGGAGAATATGAAGGTTTATATTGTGTTAGTTGTGAAGAATTTTTAACTGAAGCACAAATTGATAAAGTAACAAACCAGTGCTTAGTTTGTGGTAGTAAACCACAAAAAGTAAAGGAAGAAACATATTTCTTTAAAGTCTCAAAATATAGTCAATTTTTAATTAATTATTATAATAATCATCCTGGTTTTATTGAACCAGAACCAAGAAAAAATGAAATGTTAAATAATTTTATTTTACCAGGCTTAACTGATTTATCTGTTACTAGAACAACTTTTTCCTGAGGAATTAAAACCTTAGAAAATGATAAACACATTATTTATGTTTGAATTGATGCATTATCAAATTATTTAACAGCATTAGGTTATTTATCAAATGATGAAACATTATTTAATAAATTTTGAAATAATGAGGATGTTGAGATTTTGCAACTATTAGGAAAAGAAATCGCTCGTTTTCACACGATTTATTGACCAAGTATGCTAGAAAGTTTAGGGTTACGTCATCCTAATAAACTTTTATCGCATGGTTGAATTTTATTTAAAGATACTAAAATGAGTAAATCAATTGGAAATGTTGTTGATCCATTATATTTAATTGATAAATATGGTCGAGATACATTACGGTTTTATTTAGGATATGAAATTCCAACTGAAAATGATGGTAAATTTTCTTATGAAATGTTTTTAGAATCATATAATGCTCATTTAGTTAATAATATAGGGAACTTGGTATCGCGAGTAAGTAATATGATTAGTAAATATTTTAATGGTCAGTTAGTAAAAAAACAACAATTGGATAATGTGCTAATTGAAAGTTGTATCCAAGCGGTGCAGAATTATCAGCAGGCAATGGATGCTTATCAAATTTCAGCAGGACTAAACATTATTTTGGAATTATGTAATAAGGCGAATAAATATATTGAAGAAAATAAACCTTGAAAGTTAGAAAAAAACGAAAAGATGGAGCAATTATATGAAACTTTAGCAAGTTTAGCTTATACTATTATTGTTAGTGCTTTTTTATTGCAGCCAGTTTTAGTTGATAATGCGCAAAAAATTGCCGATTATTTTAATGTTAATTTAACTGATTTAACATTTGAAACAATTTTAACGCAAGAAATCATTTATAATAAAACAATAGAGAAAAAAGAAAACTTATTTAATCGTGTTAATGTGGAACAAGAATTAAAACAAATTGAAGCAGAATTAAATTAATAAAACTAGTAAAGGAGGGAGTTTAATGAAAAAATATGATGTAATTGTAATTGGTGCTGGTCATGCTGGCGTCGAAGCAAGTTTAGCTGCAGCAAGAATGAAAAAAAAGACATTATTAGTTACTTTGCATAAAGATAAAATTGCATTAATGCCATGTAATCCCTCAATTGGTGGTCCAGCTAAAGGAATTGTTGTTCGTGAAATTGATGCCATTGGTGGTGAAACGGCAAAAGCAGCTGATGCAACAGCTTTACAAATGAAATTATTAAATTCTTCACGTGGTCCTGCTGTATGATCATTACGCGCTCAATCAGATAAGATTGAATATGCAAAATATATGCAAAAAGTAATTGAAAAGCAAGATAATTTAGATTTATATGAAGGAGCAGTTCAATCTTTATTAGTTGATGATAACAATAATTGCTATGGAGTAATTTTAAAAGATCAAACACAATTTTTTGCAAAAAAAGTTATTTTAACAACAGGAACATATATGCAATCTTTAGTGTTACAAGGAATGACAAAAAAAGCAGAAGGACCTGATGGCGACATTACAACAGCAGGATTATCAACCCAGTTAAAACATTTAGGGTTTGAGTTATTTCGTTTAAAAACTGGTACACCAGCACGTGTTCTTAATACTTCAATTGATTATAGTAAAGCACAACCAGAACCAGGGAGTGATTTGCAACTAGCTTTTTCTTATTCAACAAAAACCTTTACACCATTACAACAGCAAGAATTATGTTGATTAATTCATTCAACACCAAAAACACATAATATTGTCCAAAAAAATTTAACAGCATCAGCAATGTATTCTGGAAATGTAAAAGGAACAGGGCCACGTTATTGCCCAAGTTTTGAAGATAAAATTGTGCGGTTTGCTGATAAACCACGTCATCAAATTTTCTTAGAGCCAGAATCAAAGAGTTTAAATACAATTTATGTGCAAGGATTTTCAACTTCAATGCCAATTGATGTACAAGAAAAGATGCTACGTTCCTTGCCAGGATTTGAAAATGTTGAAGTTTTAAAATGAGCTTATGCAATTGAATATGATGCAATTGTACCAACACAATTAAAACATACGTTAGAAACAAAAAAAATTAAAAATTTATATACGGCGGGTCAAATTAATGGAACAAGTGGCTATGAAGAAGCTGCTTGCCAAGGTTTAATGGCTGGAATTAATGCTGTTTTAAGTATTGAACAAAAAGAACCTTTCATTTTACGTCGTGACCAAGCTTATATTGGAGTGCTAATTGATGATCTAATTACAAAAGGGACAGAAGAGCCTTACCGTTTATTAACTTCTCGTGCTGAATATCGTTTATTATTGCGCAATGATAATGCTGAAGAACGATTAAAAAATTATGCTTATCAATTTGGTTTAATTGATCAAAAAAGTTGAATTGAATATCAAAATAATGTGCAAAGTTATAATGAAATAATGCAATTGTTAAAAGAAACTTATTTTACGGCAAAATCACCATTAATTCAAAAACTAACTAAATTAGGTGTTGCCAACATTACAGAACGCATTTCTGGTTATAATTTATTAAAACGACCAAATATTGAGTTAAAATATTTAGAGGAGGAGTTACCACAGTTAAATAATTTAAAATCATTTTTAAAACAAAATTTATTAATTAATATTCGTTTTGAAGGATATATTAAAAAAGAACAAGAAATTGCTTTAAAAACAATTAAGTTGGAAAATAAATTAATTCCAGTTAATTTGAATTATGATTTGGTAGATAACTTGGCACTTGAAGCACGAGAAAAATTTAAAAAGATTAGACCAATTTCAATTGGTCAAGCGAATCGAATTTCAGGAATTAATCCAGCTGATATTCAAATGCTGTTATTTCATTTAAAAAAAATGGAATTGGATGCAAATAGATAAGAGGGTTAAGTATGAAATTATATAATACTTTGACTCATAATTTTACAGATTATAGTCAAGCAAAAAAAATTAATATTTATGGTTGTGGACCAACTGTCTATAATTACATTCATATCGGTAATGCCCGTGCAATTATTACTGTTGATTTATTAGTTAGTTTTTTACAATTTCAACATATTGAGGTTAATTATATTCAAAATTACACGGATATTGATGATAAGATTATTGCTAAAGCAGCAACAGAACATAAAACTGAACAAGAAATTGCAGAATTTTATATTAAAGCTTTTGAAGAAGATGTTTTTAATTTAAATGTTAGAACACCAGCAAAGCGAGTACGAGTAACAGACCATGTTAAAGATATTATTACTTTTATTCAAAAATTAGTTAAACTTAATGCTGCATATGAAGTTAATGGTAGTGTATATTTTGATATTGCAAAATATCAAGCACAATATGGACAATTAGCTAATAAAAAAATTTCAGAATTAGAAACTAATATTCGAATTGAACATGATGCTAATAAGCATAGTCAATATGATTTTGCTTTATGAAAGCAAACAACCGAAGGAGTTTCTTTTCCCTTTTATGATCAAAAGGGTAAATTATATCAAGGTCGCCCAGGTTGACATACAGAATGTGCTGTCTTAATTGATAAATTTTTTCATAAAGAAACAATTGATATTCATGCCGGCGGAATTGATTTAGTTTTTCCTCATCATGAAAATGAACGAATTCAATTTTTAGCAAAAAATAATAAGGAAATTGCAAACATTTGAATGCATAATGGGCATTTAAATGTTGCTGATAAAAAAATGAGTAAATCATTAAATAATACTATTTTAGTTCGTGATTTTATTAAATTATACGGAGCAAATACATTACGTTATTTGTTATATGCGACTAATTATACACAACCATTAAATGTAACAGAAACTTTAATTATTAGTGCACAAGGTGAAACCGAAAAGATTTTTAAAGTCTTAAAAGCAGTAAATTTATATTTAGCTGAATATAACTTAAATTATAATTTAGCACAACATGGTAACAATGTTAAGAAAGTTCTTGCTGAGTTAGCAAATAATTTAAATAGTCCAAATGTTTTAACTATTATTAGTAAAATGATTAAAATTATTAATACTCAATTACGTGATAAAAAACTTAATTTGCAACTTGCTAGTGATTTTTATAATATTATTTTTAATATTATGAATTTTAATTTTAAGTTACCAGTGATTAGTGGTGAAATTCGTAAATATTTATTAGAATGAATTAAGTCAAAAAATAATAAAGATTTTGTCAAAGCAGATGAGCTTCGTAAGGTTTTAGTAGAAAAAGATATTTTGTAACGGAATGAAACAAAAAGAAATTAATATTGGTGGTGCTGGGTTAGCAGGTTGTGAAATTGCTTACCAATTAGCAAAACGTGGTTTAAAAGTAAAATTATATGAAGCAAAAACATTATTTAAAAATCCAGTTCAAAAATTAGATACATTTGCAGAATTAGTTTGTTCTAATTCTTTTCGTAGTATTTCAAGAGAAAATGCAATTGGAATTTTAAAAGAAGAATTAAAGTTATTAAATTCTTTCATTTTAAAAACAGCTTATGATGTTCAAGTTCCTGCTGATGATGCACTTAGTGTTGACCGGGAGTTATTTTCACAAAAAGTTACAGCAACTTTAATAAAACATCCTAATATTACCATTATTTATGATGAATTTATTAAAATAGATCCAAAACAAATTACTATTATTGCTGTTGGACCATTAGTGACAACAAATTTTGCTCTTGAACTTAAAAAGTTAGTTGGTAAGAAATCATTGTATTATTATGATGGTTTAGCCCCAATTGTGACAAAAGCTGGAATTGATTTTTCAAAAGCATATTATGGCGCACGACATTCAGAACAAAAAGATTATATTATTTGTCCATTAACAGAAGATGAGTTTAATCAATTAGTTACAGAATTAGTAACGGCAAAACGAGTTCCTATTGCAGATTTTGAAAAATATTTTAGAGGTTGTCAACCAATTGAGATTATGGCACAAACATCACGAAAAATTCTTTTGAATGGACTAATGAGTAGTAATAATTTACCAGACAAAAATGGTAAGCAGCCATTTGCAGTGGTTCAATTACGACAAGATAATGTCATTGATAGTTTATATAATATTGTAGTTTGACAGACGAATTTAACATGGCCAGAACAAAAACGAATTATTACACAATTTATTCCAGGTTTAGCAAAAGTAGATATTGTTCGATATGGAGTTTTACATAAAAATAATTATATTAATTCACCAAAAGTTTTAAATCAATTTTTACAATATAAACAAAATAATAATATTCTTTTGCTGGTCAAATTATTGGGGTAGAAGGTTATTTAGAATCAGCGGCAGCAGGTTTATTATGTGCTTTAAATGTCTATCAATATGTAATGGATTTACCATTAATTAAATTTCTTTCAGAAACTGTGTTAGGAGCATTAGTCAACTATGTTACAAATCCAAACAACGAGATTTAAAACCAATGAAAGCAAATCTTGGCATTATGCCAACTTTAACAACTAAGTTTAAAAATAAACCAGAGAAAAATTTAGCACTTTATTCTCGGGCAATAAAAAAATAAAAGAAACTATTAAAAAATATCAAATTAAATTATAATACTTATAAAGAAATTTATTAATATAGGTTATGAATAATAAAACAGGAAAAGGAAGAAAATATGCAAGAATATATATACATTTACGGAATTAATCCTGTTGTGGAGTCATTACTAAATCCAGCAGTGAAAATTAATAAACTTTATTTATTACCACAAGGGAAAAATAATGATTATTATTTGAAACTAGCTAAAAGTCGTCAAATTAAAGTTGTCTTTTGTTCAACAGATAAAATGACAGCTCTTGTACAAACTAGTAAGCATCAAAGTCTGGTATCGGAAATTTGCAAGCCAGAAAATTATTCATTAACTGCAATAACAACAAAAGCATTACAAAATAGGCATCCATTTTTATTAGTCATTGATCAAATTTCTGACCCACATAATTTTGGGGCAATTTTGCGTACTTGTGATTTGTTTAATGTTGATGGGGTTATTATTCTAGAAAAACGACAAGTTGATATTAATGCTACTGTTACCAAAACCTCTGCAGGTGCTTTTAATTATGTTTCAGTTTGTCGAGTAAATAATTTAACTAATGCAATTGAATATTTAAAAAAACAAGGGTTTTGAATTTATGCAACAAGTTTAACTACAACAGCCCACAATGTAAGTGAATTAAAATATGATACGCCAATTTGTCTAATCGTAGGGAATGAAGGAACAGGGATTAGCGCAAAATTATTAAAGCATTCTGATTTTAATATTTATATTCCAACAACAGGTCATCTTGATTCTTTAAATGTATCGGTTGCTAGTGCTATTTTAATTTATCAAATTAAAATGTTGCAACAATAAAATTTAATTTAGAAAGGATTTGACTATTGTCACGATGAATGAATATGAATTACTTTATTTATTTCAAGAAGGTCATAATCAAACAGCATTATTTAGTTTATATAAATTATATGTACCCTTTCTAGAAGATGTTAAGCACCGAACTTTTTATAAGTATTTTGGTTTACCAATTGAATTAGCTGATTTAGAAAGTTTAAAGTATTTTTCAGTATTAGAAAGTGCCAAAATGTATAATCCCCATTCGTCAAAAAAATTAAAAGACTTTATTTTTCAACGTTACACATGAGATATTCATAAACAAATTCGTCAATTTTTTAATTTAAAAAATAAAGTTTTAAATTATTACATTAAATTAACTAATGAAAATATTACTAATCAAGATGAAAATTTTTCAAATAAAATTGCTTGTTTTGATGAACAAAAACAAATTATTAAAATATTTTATCAACGATTATCACCATTAGAAAAAGAAGTATTTCGGCTATGATTTGCTGGTGAAAATATTTATAATATTCACCACTTATTAGGGTTAAATTATCGGCAAGTTGATAATGCAATGCAACGAATTATGCAAAAAACAAGAGATTTTTACAAAAATAGTTAATTAAGTATATGAATATTGTTATTAATATACTATAATTAATTATGGTGAATATTATGCGCGAAAAGATTATATTAGTATGTTCAGAATGTTTAAATCGAAACTATACAACATTTAAAAACAAAATGACACAAAAAGAAAGATTAGAAATAAATAAGTTTTGTAAAACATGTAATAAACATACTAAACATAAAGAAACGAGGTAGAGGTGTTTGCAATGAAAAAAAATGAAAAATCAAAAAAGAATGTTAAAACTGTTTTAACAAAAGAAGAAAAAAAAGCGTTAAAAATTCAAAAGAAAAATGAAAAAGCAGCGCTAATTTTTCAAAAAAAAGCAAGTAAAACAGCACCAATTCAAGTTGGGACAAAAAAAGTAAGCACAACACCAGAGGTTGATGAGAATGGTGAACCAATTAAAAAAGGTCTTTTTAAGCGTAAAAATTCAAATAAAAGTAAAAAAACAAATTGAAAATTAGCTTTTCGTGAATTTCCTGTCAAAATGGCAAAAGAAGTCACAAGAATTCGATGAACAAGTAAGGGTAGTTTAGGACGCAAGTTTTTAATCACAATTTTATTTATTATTGCTTTTGCGGTGTTTTATTTAGTATTAGATTTAGTTTTACATCATTTACTAACTGTTGCTCGCATTATATAATAGATAATTTTAAAAGGAGTAAAGTAAGGTAATGTTAGGAAAAAACACAATAACAGATGAAATCATTGATAATGATAACAGTGAAGACAGAGAAACTTTAGAATATGTTACAAAGTATCCTGGAAAATGATATGTAATTAATTGTTATTCTGGACATGAAGACCATGTTCGTGATGACTTAATTCAACGGGTAGAATCATTAAATATGAAAGATGTTGTTTTTGATATTAGAGTTGTAAAAGAGATAGTTTCAGCCAAAAAAGGTGGAAAACTAATAGAAAAAGAAAAAAATGTTTATCCAGGTTATATTTTTATTAATATGATTATGAACGATGAAGCTTGATATATTGTTCGGAACACAACAGGGGTTACTGGATTTATTGGGTCATCAGGGCGAGGAACAAAACCTTTTCCTTTAACAGATCAAGAAGCAAGGACAATGCTTTCAAAATTATTGGCAGCTAAAAAAACAGCAACACAGCAATGGAAAAAAGTTAAAAAAGTATTTGTGGCAAACTTTGAAGTGAATGATTATGTTCGAATTTTATCAGGAACTTTTACTGATATGGAAGGACAAGTAACAAAAATTGACACTTCAAAAGGGATTGCGATAGTAAATTTAGAAATGTTTGGTCGTTTGACACCTACTGAAGTTGAATTTGACCAATGTAAAAAATTGGTTAGGTTAGCATAGCAAATTAATATTAATTTTTGTTATGCTTTTTTTAAAATGATAAATGTAAACCGTTTAACTGAGGATACTTTTTTTATGCGAAATGCTGTTGTTGTTGCACGCGAACTATTAGGAAAATATTTAGTTCGAATTATTGATGGAAAAAAAATTATTTGTAAAATTATTGAAACTGAAGCTTATGATGGACCCGAAGATGATGCTAATCATGGTTTTAACAATAAACGTAGTTCTCGTAATGAAACACTTTTTTGAAAAGGTGGCTTTGCACATGTTTTTCTCATTTATGGGATGTATCATTGTTTTAATATTGTTACTGACCAAGTTGATTTTCCAAGTGCAGTTTTATTACGCGCTGGTGAAATTATTGTTGATGAAACTGTTCCTGACTTTGTTTCAACACCACGGTTAGCAAATGGTCCTGGAAAGTTATCACGCTATTTAAAAATTACTAAAGCTGATGATGGACTTTCTCTGCTAGAAAGTTCAGTTTTATATCTTGCCGAAGATACAGCACCAACTGCAATTGAAATTACAACTACACCACGGGTCAACATTGAGTATGCAACAAATTTTAAATTAAAACCATATCGATTTTATATTACAGATCATAAAGCAGTTTCGAAAAAATAAGAGGTCAAAATGAATAAAGCAAAAAAAGCAGAAATTTGAAAGGTTCACAGGGAATTTTCTTATCTTGAGATTAGCAATATGGGGCGTGTTCGTAATATTGTAACAAAGAAAGTTAAGGAATTAAAGAAGCCAAAAAATACTAATTATTATTTAATTCGTCGTCGTGAAGATGGAAAAACAAAAACAAGGCCATTACATAAGTTGGTTGTTGAGTTATTTATTGGCTCAGTTCCGCCAAATATGACAATTGATCATATTAATGGTAATCCTCGTGATAATCGAGCAGAAAATTTAGAAATTGTTTCAAAACGAGAAAATACAATTCGGCAAATTAGGATGTGATCACATCCGCATAGTTTTTATAATCGAGATTTAGTGGAAGCACATAGTGAGAAACGATGAATATATCGTGGTGAACTATATAATTGAATTGAAATCTTAAAGCTATTACATGCTCAAGGAATTATATACTATCAAGTGAAATGAAAAGGAAGTAGTAAAGGGCGAATTGGTCAATTACCAAATGGTGAAACAATTATGCGTGTCAAAAATATTGATTCTAATAATGGTGATGATGATTTTTAAAAAAACTATTATGTTGTTTATTCATAATAGTTTTTTTAAAAAATGATTTGTGGTTTAAGTCCAGCACTAGCATTTAAGTCAATAATACCATGATAGTTTAATTTAATAGCATCAACAAGTGTTGCTGATATGCAAACATCTGTAGCAACACCAACAATGACTAAGTTAGTAACCTTGTGTTCTTGAAGAAATTCATGTAATCCATTTGAAGTATGATTATCACTAAAAAAACCACTGTAGCTATCAAAATCTTGTTGTGTTCCTTTTAAAATAATATGGTCAAATTGCGATGTAGTTAATTTATATAACTCACTGCCAAATGTATTTGCAATGCAATGTGGACCTCATTTAGCAAACGAACAATGATTATTAGGATGAAAATCTTTTGTCGCAATAACTAAATCACCATTCTGATGAAATTCATCAATTAAAGCAACAATTTTTTCATATAATTTTTCTGCTCCTGGAACATATAACGCTCCTTTGGGATCAACAAAGTCATTTTGATAATCAACCACAATTAAGGCTTTTTTATTCATTTCATAATCCTCTTAATTATTTTTTAAATGTTTATATATTACCATATATATTGTTATAATGTTAAAAGAAATTAAAAATTCTAGGGAGATATTGATGATTAAATTAATTAAAACAGCGTTACCAGAATTAGAAATTACACCTGAGCAAGAAAAACAGTTACAATTATATTATCAATATTTAGTTGAACAAAACCAAATTATGAATTTAACTACAATTATTAATGAAGACGAGGTTTATCTTAAACATTTTCTTGATTCAGGATTATTATTAAAAGAATTCTCATTGTCAAAGGAGATGACAGTTAGTGATGTTGGCAGTGGGGCTGGTTTTCCAGGGCTGGTTTTAAAAATTCTTTGCCCAACAATTAAATTAACAATTATTGAAGCATTAGAAAAACGATGCTTATTTTTACAACGATTAGTGATGAAGTTACAATTAAAAAATGTTGAAATTATTCATGCTCGAGCAGAGGAATATAGTCGAGAGCATGCTGAATCTTTTGAATTTGTTGTTTCTCGTGCTGTTGCTAATTTAGAGGTGCTTTTAGAATTAGTAGTGCGAATGGTTAAAACATCGGGAAGGATTATTTGTTATAAAGGGCCAAATGTTAAGGCTGAATTACAAGCAGCGCAAAAAACTTTATCTGTTTTAAATTTAAAATTAGAAAAAATTCAACATGAAACGATTCCACAACTTGGTGAACGGAACATTTGTTATTTTATTAAAACAGAGGCAACTGCAGAACCATATCCTCGTCGGTTTAATCAAATAAAAAAATTTCCAATTGGATAAAGTGTTATATAATAATAATGTATAAAATTATCAGATGCAACGGAACAGAAAGGACAATTATGGGAAAAATTATTGCAATCACAAACCAAAAAGGTGGCGTTGGTAAAACAACAACTTCGATTAACTTAGCGGCCGGATTGGCACGTACTGGACGAAAGATTTTATTAGTGGATATTGATCCCCAAGGAAATGCAACAACGGGGACAGGTGCTAATAAAGAAGAAATTCATGAAAGTATGTATGATGTTTTAGTTGGACAAATCCCATTAAAAAATATTATTATTTCAAATATTATGACTAATGTTGATTTAGCACCAGCAACTATTTCATTAGCGGGAGCAGATATTTATTTGATGGAAAGAACAGAAGATAACCAAAGCATTTTATTAGAGCGGATTAAACCGGTTCGTGATAAGTATGATTTTATTTTAATTGATTGTCCCCCTTCCTTAGGATTAATTAATCGAAACGCACTAGCTTGTGCAGATTCTGTTTTAATTCCAATTCAAGCAGAGTATTATGCTTTAGAAGGTTTGGCACAGTTATTAACAACAATTCATTTTGTACAAAAAATGTTTAATGAAAGTTTAGCAATTGAAGGAATTGTTTTAACAATGTTTGATTCACGAACAAAATTATCATTTGAAGTGATGACAGAAGTTAAAAAATATTTTAATGAAAAAGTTTATCGAACACATATTCCAAGAAATGTTAAAATTAGTGAATCACCATCACATGGTTTGAGTATTTTTGAATATGATAAAGGTGGTGCAGGTGCAGTTGCTTATGAAGAATTAGCGAGAGAGGTGTTGGCAAACAATGGCAAGTAATACTAAGAGTCGATTAAGTTCAAAAGGGCTAAATAAAATTTTTGGTGAAGGAATCAACGAAGTAATTAAAGGGATTGAAAGCAATGATGCATTAAAAGAGACAGCGAATGAAATTGTATTAGCGGAAATTTTTCCTAATCCGCATCAACCCCGCAAAAATTTTAATGAAGAAGAATTAACAGAATTAGCACAGTCAATTAAAGAATATGGTTTAATTCAACCTATTATTATAAAAAAAACGAATAATGGTTATTATTTAGTTGCCGGAGAGCGTCGTAGTCGGGCTGCCAAATTAGCAGGATTAACAACAATTCCAGCAATTGTTGTTGATTTTAATGATCAGCAGATGAAAGAAGTTGCTTTAATTGAAAACATTCAACGGGTTGATTTAAATTCAATTGAAGAAGCTAATGCTTATAAAGAATTAATTGAGTTACTAGGATTAACCCAAGAAGAATTAGCACAACGAATTGGAAAATCACGAAGTCATGTCACAAATACGATGCGATTATTAAATTTACCAACTGAAGTGCGAAACTTGTTATTAGAAAATAAAGTAACAATGGGGCAAGTTAAACCATTAATTAGTTTAAATGTTGACAAAAATGAATTAAAAAATATTATTAATAAGATTATTAATTTAAATTTAAATGCGCGTCAGGTTGAAGAATTGGTCAAAGAATATAATCCAAAAATAACGAAACCATTAATTGAAAATTCAGAGAAGAATTCATCAAAACGAGCTGTTAATGAATTTTTGGAAAATAAAATAATGCGAAAATTAGGAACAAAAGTAGTTATTGATACTGACAAAATTGTTATCAAGTATACTGGAATTAAAGATTTAAACCGTATTTTAGAATTATTAGGTTTAATTGATGATTAATTAATAGTAAGGAAGAACATAATGGCATTAAAAATGGGAATAGTTGGTTTACCAAACGTTGGTAAATCAACTTTATTTAACGCAATTACAAATTCACAAGTTGAAGCAGCTAATTATCCATTTGCAACAATTAATCCAAATGTTGGAACGGTAGAAGTTCCTGATGAACGAATGGATACTTTAATTACTCTTTGTGCTCCGCACAAAGCAATTCATAGTACCTTTGAATTTTATGATATTGCTGGATTAATTGCGGGAGCTAGTAAAGGTGAAGGTTTAGGAAATGCTTTTTTGCAAAATATTCGCGAAACTGATGCAATTTGTATGGTCATCCGTTGTTTTGATAATAAAGATATTACCCACGTTGAAGGAACAATTGATCCAATTCGTGATATTGAAATTATTAATTTAGAATTAATTATTTCTGACCAAGAACAAATTAAAAAACGAATTGATAAAATTAGCAAAAAAGCACAAACTTTAAAACAAAAAGAAGATGTTTTTAAGTATGAATTATTATTAAAGTTAGCAACAGGATTAGAACAAAATAAATTATTAAAAGATTTAACATTATCAGATGATGAACTAAAAGTAGTAAAGAATTTTAATTTATTAACAATTAAACCTTTTATTTATGTTGCTAATGTTGCAGAAAGTGATTTAAACCAACCAGATAATTTTTATGTTAAAACAGTTAAAAAATATGCTCAACAACAAGCAATTGAAGTCGTTGTTATTTGTGCTAAAATTGAAGAAGAATTATCAGCATTAGAACCAGATGATCGGAAATTATTAATGGCTGATTATGGCATTAAAGAAGCTGGTTTAAGTCAATTAATTAAAAAATCTTATGCTTTATTAGGTTTACAAACATTTTTTACTGCTGGCAAGCAAGAAGTACGCGCATGGACTTTTAAAAAAGGAGCAACAGCACCAATGTGTGGAGGAATCATTCATTCTGACTTTGAACGTGGTTTTATTCAAGCAGAAGTTTATTCGTATGATGATTTAGTGCAATATGGTAGTGAAAAAGCTGTAAAAGAAAATGGTCGGTTACGAAGCGAAGGAAAAACTTATGTTATGCAAGACGGCGATATATGTTTTTTTAAATTTAATGTTTAGGGAGAAATAATAATGCGAATTGGCAATAGTTATGATTTACATAATTTAAAAGTAGGAACTGGTTTTTATTTAGGGGGAATTTTTATTCCATGCCAATACCAAATTGAAGCTGTTTCTGATGGTGATATTTTGTTACATACAATTAGTGAAGCAATTATTGGAGCCTTAGGATTAGGTGATTTAGGAGAATGGTTTGATGAAACAAATAAAAAACTTAATTCACAATTAATTTTAAAAAAAGCATTAACATTAATGACTGAACAGAATTATCAAATTAGTAATATTGATGCAACAATTATTATTGATGAACCACACTTGCAAAAGCATAAAAAAGCAATTAAAACTAATTTGCAAAAATTATTACAAATTACGGCTGAAAAAATTAACTTAAAAGCAACAACTACTGAACAAAATTTTCCAAATATTATCCAAAGTTATACAACATTATTACTTTTAAAGCAAAATGATTAGGTCAAAAGTTAGAATGGGGGATTAAAATGAAACAAAAAGTCAGATTACGTTACGCACCAAGTCCAACGGGATTTTTACATATTGGTAATACAAGAACAGCATTATTTAATTATTTATTTGCAAAACATTATGATGGTGTTTTTGTTCTACGAATTGAAGATACAGATATTGAACGAAATGTTGAAAGAGCGATTGTGTCACAATTAGATAATTTACGTTGATTAGGAATTGAACCAGATGAAACAATTGATCGCCCAGGGGCTTATGGACCATATCGACAATTAGAACGGTTAGAACTTTATCAAAAATATGCGCAAAAATTATTAACACCAAAAAAAGCATATTATTGTTTTTGTACACCAGCTGAACTTGAAAAAGATCGTGAAGCACAATTGGCAAAAGGATATCTTTCACCACGTTATAATCGCAAATGTTGACAATTAACTTCTGAACAAATTGCTGAAAAATTAGCAAAACAAACACCATATAATTTACGTTTTTTCGTTCCTGATGAAGCAAGTTATGATTTTAATGATTTAGTCCGCGGTCCTGTTCATTTTGAAGGAAAAGATCTTGGCGATTGAGTTATTTTAAAATCAAATGGAATTCCAACTTATAATTTTGCTGTCGTAATTGATGATATGTTAATGGAAATTAGTCATGTTGTTCGGGGAGAAGAACATATTTCTAATACACCAAAACAATTAATGATTTACGAAGCATTTAATGCTAAGCCACCAATTTTTGCTCATTTAACCTTAATTGTTAATGAGCAACATAAAAAGTTGTCAAAACGAGATAGTCATTTAATGCAATTTATTAGCCAATATCGAACATTAGGATATTTACGAACAGCAATTTTTAATTTTATTAGTTTATTAGGATGATCGCCTCCGGGCACTGTTGAAATTTTTAATCATGATGAATTAATTAAAATTTTTGATGAAACGCGGTTTAGTAAATCGCCAAGTATGTTTGATGTTAAAAAATTAACTTGAATGAATAATTATTATCTTAAAGGAATGAATGATGAGGATTATCTAACTTTTGTTCGACCTTTTTTAGCAGAAAGCTATGATTTAACAAAAAAAACACCAGAATGAGTAAATATGTTATTATTAATTTATAAAAAAGAACTTCAATATGGGGCAGAAATTGTGCCCTTAACAAAACCATTTTTTGAACCAACAACAAAGTTATCAATGGCAACGCAAGCAGTGTTAACAGAATTGAGCGGTTATGAAGAAATGATAACATCTTTTAAAACAGCGTTAAGTCAATTGCCAGTTTGAGATGAACCAAATATTAAGCAATTAATTAGTAAAATGGGGGAACAATATTCTATGAAAGGAAAGAATTTATTTATGCCAATTAGAATTTTTACTTCTCATCAAGAACATGGACCAGAACTAGCCAAGGTTATTTATTTATTAGGGAAAGAACAAGTAATTAATAATATTACTAAATTACAATAACGAAAAAATGAAATTACCACTAACAATCCGAGATAGTGTTCATGGCGATATTGAAATTAATGAAGAAATTACCGTAAAATTAATTAACACTCCAGAATTTCAACGCTTGCGTCGCATTAGTCAATTAGCAGGAGGACAATTTGTTTTTCCAAGTGCATCGCATACGCGTTTTTCACATTGTATTGGTGTTTATCATTTAGTTAGTAAAATGTTAGAAACAGCAAGTTTTCAAGAAATGTATAGTACGCATGAACAATTATTGGTTAAATTAGCAGGATTACTGCATGATGTTGGTCATGGTCCATTTTCACATACATTTGAAATGACTAATCATGTCACAAAACAGAATATTAGTCATGAAAATTATTCGTCTTTATTAATTAAAAATCCAACAACAAATATTAATAAAATCTTAGCGGTTGAATTTAGTCCAGAAGAAATTAATGAACTATGTATGATGATTGAAGGTAAACATCCGGACGGGGTTTTATCATCGTTAGTATCTTCACAATTAGATGCTGACCGAATGGATTATTTATTACGTGATGGACAAACAAGCGGTGTAGGTTATAGTCATGTTGATACACAGTGAATTATTAGGCATTTATTTATTAAAGATAAAAAGATTGTTTTTCCGTTAAAAGTACAGTATGCAATTGAATCATTTTTAATTGGCCGTTATCATATGTATAAGCAAATTTATTTACATCCACTAAGCATTGGATTTGATTTAACTTTCCAAATGATGTTCAAACGATTGTATGATTTATACCATAGCAATTATCAATTTAAAAATAAAGTAATAATTACTTTATTAATTCCAGTGTTGGAAGGAAAAATGATGAGTCCAGATCAATATTGTACATTAGATGATTATACATTATTTACATATTTAAAAATGTTAGAAAATGAAAATGATGAAATTTTAGTTACATTAATTAAAATGTTCACGACACGAAATTTTTTGCAAAAAATAAACCCAGCAAAAAGAAATTTCGAAGAAATTAAAAATAATTTAATAAAAAAATATAAAAACCATTATAATTACTTTATGGTTGAATATAACCTAAAACCAGTTAAATTATATGATAGTGATACTAAACCAATTTATATTGATACACCAAAAGGAATTAAATGCATTATGGAAGTTTCAGAAGTCTTAGCATTTAAAAATAATAGTAAAAAGACAGCAACAACAATTTGGTTTTCAATTGGAGAAAAATATGAGAATGATTAATAAGAAAGGTTTAAATTAATGAACGATAATGTAGAGTTATTAGAATTAGTGTATTCATATTTAAAAAAGAAAAAAAATAGCGATACTTTTGAAAATATTTGAAATAATATTGCATCAAAAAGTGATGTAACAGTTCAAGGAGCCAGCAAAGAAGATGTCATTGCAGAATTATATACTGATTTGGTGTTAGATAATCGTTTTGTGTTGACAAGTGAAGGTATGTGAGGGTTACGTGAATTATTAAAATATGATGAAATTAAAAAACAATATGATTATACTGATCAGTTTGAAACAACAGAAGAATTTGAAGATATTGATTTAGATGAAGATGATGAAGAGGAAAATGAAGAAGAATCATTAATTGATACTCTTGATTTTGATGATACATTAGATGATGATAACAAGGAAGATGATTTTGTTGAAATAGAAGTTGATGATGATTTAATTGAAAATGATTATTTTATTGATGATCACGATGAAACAGTAGCAGCTAAATTGGGTATTACAGAAGAAATTGACTGAAAAGATCTTGAAAAAGAAATGGAAGAAAATAATTAATACCAAGATTAAAGAGTGTTAGGAGTAACAACCCTGTTAATTTCTAAACTCTTTTTAATTTGAGGATGAAAGGATGATAAGACAATGGCAAAATATATTTTTGTAACTGGTGGAGTTGTCAGTGGCTTAGGGAAAGGCATTACAGCTTCTTCAATTGGTGTTTTATTAAAAGCAAGTGGATTAAATGTTTTTATGCAAAAATTTGATCCATATTTAAATGTTGACCCTGGAACAATGAGTCCTTATCAACATGGTGAAGTTTTTGTAACAGCAGATGGTGCTGAAACAGATTTAGATTTAGGACATTATGAACGTTTTATTGATGAAAATTTAACAAAAGAATCAAATATCACTTCAGGACGAATATATAAAAATGTAATTGAAAAAGAACGCCGTGGCGAATATGAAGGTGGGACAGTTCAAGTTGTTCCCCATGTTACTAATGAAATTAAAAAGAAAGTTTATCATGCGGCATCAACATCAAAAGCAGATATTATTATTACTGAAATTGGGGGGACAGTTGGGGATATTGAATCGTTGCCTTTTATTGAAGCAATTCGTCAAGTTCGCATGGAACAAGGACGAGAAAATGTTATTTATATGCATGTTTCATTAGTTCCATATATTGCAGCATCAAAAGAATCAAAGACAAAACCAACGCAACATTCAGTGCGAGAACTATTATCACTAGGGATTCAACCAGATATTGTTGTTGCTAGAACTAAACAAGTTTTAGAGGATAATGTCCTTGAAAAAATTGCGCTATTTTGTAATATTGAAAAAAATAATGTTTTAGTAGCTACTGATGTTGCTAGTATTTATGAAGTACCATTAAAAATGTATGAACAAAATGCTCAAATAGTAATTAGCAAGTTATTAAACTTAAAAGTCACAAAAACTGATATGTCAGGATGAAAACAATTTGTTGAAAAAATTAATCACTCACAAGAAGTAATTGAGATTAAATTAGTTGGAAAATATATTGAACTTCCAGATGCTTATTTATCAGTTAGTGAATCGTTACGAATTGCTGGATATGAAAATAAGGTTAAAATTAAAATTGATTGAATTAAAGCCGAAGATATTAATAAAAAAAATTATCAACAATTATTAAAAAATGCAAAAGGGATTTTGGTTCCTGGTGGTTTTGGTGAACGTGGTTTTGAAGGGAAAATTTTAGCATGTCAATTTGCTCGTGAAAATAAAATTCCATTCTTTGGAATTTGTTTTGGGATGCAAGCAGCTGTAATTGAATTTGCCCGTAATGTTTGTCACATTCAGGATGCTAATTCTTCAGAATTAACAGAAACAAAAAATGCAATTATTGATATTATTCGTGGCAAAGATAAAACCGATGCTTTAGGAGGAACATTACGCTTAGGTAATTATAAGACAACTTTAGTTCCAAACACATTAGCACATAAGTTATATGGGAAAAATGAGATTTTGGAACGTCATCGCCATCGTTATGAAGTTAATAATGATTTTCGTGAACAATTAGCACAAACAGGATTAGTATTTAGTGGTCTTTATGCTGAGAAAAACTTAGTGGAAGTTATTGAAATCCCGAACCATCCTTTTTATCTTGCTGCACAATATCATCCAGAGTTTATTTCTCGGCCAAATAAACCAAATCCATTATTTAATGGTTTTGTGCAAGCAGTAATTAACAATAAATAAGATGAAAAATTTGAAAAAATAGGTAGATTTATATTAAGATTAAACCGTAGAAAGGTTGGAAATAAGTTATGAGTGGTACAAATTATCGAACACTAGCGATTGTTGGGAGCCAGTGGGGTGATGAAGGAAAAGGTAAAATTACTGATTATTTTGCTCAACAAGCAGATGTTATTGTTCGTTGAGCTGGTGGTGATAATGCTGGACATACAATTGTCATTAAAGGAACAAAATATAAGTTAAGTATTGTTCCTTCTGGTGTTTTTAATAAAAAATCAATTAATGTAATTGGGAATGGTTGTGTTGTTAATTTACGTAAATTAGTTAGTGAAATTAATTATTTACAAGAACATGGTTTTGATTGCAAAAATTTACGAATTAGTGATCGTGCCCATTTAATTTTTCCATATCATATGAAAATTGATGAATTACAAGAAGAGTATCGCCAAAAAGATTCAATTGGAACAACAAAAAAAGGAATTGGCCCTTGTTATCAAGATAAAGCAGAACGAATTGGGATTAGATTAGGTGATTTATTTGATGAAAAAGGATTTTTACAAAAATTAGAAAATAATTTAAAATTTAAAAATGAAGTTTTAACAAAAGTTTTTAATAGTGAAGGATTTGACCCAAAATTAATTTGAAAAGAATATTTGGCATTATTTCAACAAATTAAAACACTAGTAACTGATACTTCAATTTTAGTTGATAATGCAATTCATACGCATCAAAAAATTTTGTTTGAAGGCGCACAAGGAGTAATGTTAGACTTAGATCACGGTACTTATCCTTTTGTTACGTCATCAAATCCAA
The DNA here is from genome assembly GCA_018231305.1 of Noctuana lactifera. Classification (NCBI taxonomy): domain Eukaryota; kingdom Metazoa; phylum Arthropoda; class Insecta; order Lepidoptera; family Hesperiidae; genus Noctuana; species Noctuana lactifera. The sequence goes on from DWAV01000196.1 coordinate 20,803, forward strand.
CAGCAGCTTCAATTCCGGTTGGTGTTGGGATTGCACCGCGTTATATTAACAATGTTTTAGGAATTGTTAAAGCATATAATACTCGTGTTGGAACCGGGCCATTTCCATCAGAAATTTTTGGCGAAGTTGAAACATATATTCGTGAAACAGGACGTGAATATGGGACTGTATCGGGGCGTGCGCGTCGAATTGGATGATTTGACGGTATTTTAATGAAACATTCGTTGCGAATTAGTTGTTATACTAGTATGGCAATTATGTTATTAGATGTTTTAACTACTATTAAGGAATTAAAAATTTGTATTGGCTATGAATATCAAGGACAACAAATTGATTATGTTCCAAGTACAATTAAAGAATATGAGATGTGTAAACCAATTTTAATAACAATGCCAGGCTGAGATGAGGACATTAGTAATGTTACAACATTTGAAGATTTACCACATAATGCTCAACAATATTTAATGAAGTTAGAAGAAATCGTTGGTGTTCCAATTAGTTTATTTTCTGTTGGTCCTGACCGTGAACAAACTATTTTAATGAATAAGGAGATTTTTTAATGATTGAACGTTATTTTGTTCCAGAGATTGGAAAAATTTGAAGTGATGAAAATAAATATAATACCTGAGCAAAAGTAGAATTATTGGTTTGTGAAGGATGGGCACAATTAGGATTAATTCCCACAACAGATATTAAAAAAATTAAAACTAATTTAACAGTAAACTTACCACGAATGTTAGAACTGGAAGCTGAAACAAAGCATGATGTTGTTGCTTTTACTCGAATGTTATCAGAAACATTGGGACCAGAAAAAAAATGAATTCATTATGGTTTAACATCAACTGATATTGTTGATACTAGTCAAAATTATTTGATTAAAGAATCAAACTATATTGTTAAAAAATATATGCTTGAATTAAAAGAAGCGTTAAAAGAAAAAGCTCTTACTTATAAAAATCAATTAATTATGGGTCGTACCCATGGAATGTTCGCCGAACCAACCTCATTAGGATTAAAATTTTTACTTTGATATGCTGAATTAGAGCGTAATATTAGGCGGTTTGATGCTGCAGGTTCAGCAATTGCTGTTGCAAAAATATCAGGTTCAGTTGGTAATTTTGCGCATGTTGAAGTTCAAGTTGAAGAATATGTGGCGAAACAATTAGGGCTAAACCTTGACCCAATTACGACGCAAGTAACATCACGTGATTATCATATTGCATTATTTACAAGTTTTAGTCAAATTGCTAGTTTATTAGAAAAAATGGCGCTTGAATTTCGCCATTTCCAACGTTCAGAAGTGGCTGAAATTACGGAAGGATTTAGCAAAAGTCAAAAAGGTTCATCTTCAATGCCACATAAAAAAAATCCAATTAGTGCGGAAAATATTGCTGGCTTAGCTCGTTTAGTGCGTAGTAATATTAATGTTACATTTGAAAATAACTTATTATGACATGAACGTGATATTTCCCATAGTAGTAATGAACGAATTATTATTCCCGACACATATCATTTAGTAGTTTATTTATTGAAACGAATGATCGGTGTTATTAATAATTTGGTTGTTAGTCCGGATAAAATTATTGAACATTTACAACAAGCCAATCAAATTTATTTTAGTCAAGTTGTTTTAACAAATATTTTGAAAGAAACTAATTATTCACGAGAAGAAGTTTATGATTTTATTCAAAAATGTACTTTAATCGCACAACAACAGCAACTTGATTTTAAAAATGTTTTAATTGATAATAATATAGCAAAATATTTAGCCTTACCAAAATTAGAAAAATTATTTGATAACAATTATTTTTTACGAAATATTGAACAGATTTATCAACGAGTGCTAAATTAAAAAAGGAGCGAGATAATGAAGTTAATTGTGGGTTTGGGGAATCCAGGTAATGAATATACTTATACAAGACATAATATTGGTTTTTTAGCCATTGCTAAGTTGGTAGATAAATTTAATTTAGCAAAGCCAAAAAATGCTTTTAATGTTTTAATATGAGAAACAACAATTAACAACGAGAAAGTTCTTTTTTGTCAACCACAGACTTTTATGAATCTAAGTGGATTTGCAGTTTATCAAATTAAACAATTTTATAAATTAACATTAGAAGATATTATTGTCATTTATGATGATAAAGATATTCCTTTCAATGTTATTAAGTTAAAAAAGAATGGTTCAAGTGCTGGTCATAATGGAATTAAAGATTTAATTCAAAAACTAGGTAGTGAAAATTTTTTACGGATTCGTTTAGGAATTGGTAAAGATGTCCAAATTCCAACCCGAAACTGAGTACTAGGAAAATTTTCTCCTAGTCAGTTAGAATTTATTAATAATGATTTATTAGAAAGAGTTTATCAAATTATGGTGCAATATTTAGAAAAAGCAAGTAGTTTTGATAAATTAATGAGTCTTTATAATGGCAAATAAAATTAAACAATATAGTTTTAAAAGTAATAATCCGAAAATTTACTTAATTGCAACTCCAATTGGTAATTTGCAAGAAATGACACCACGAGCAATTGAAGTTATTAAACATGATGTTCAAAATATTTATTGTGAAGATACGCGGAACACAATTAAACTATTAAATTATTTTAATTGTAAAAAACAGTTAATTTCTTTAAATAAAGAAAATGAAATGCAACGCTTAACAGAAATGTTAAATGATTTAGCACAAAACTTATCAATTGCAATTATTAGTGATGCCGGTTATCCACTGATTAGTGATCCAGGTTATTATGCTGTTAACCATATTTTGGAACATTATCCCTATGATGTAATTCCGATTAGTGGTGCAAATGCTGCTTTAAACGCCATTGTTAGTTCGGGTCTTAATCCGCACCATTTTTTATTTTTTGGTTTTTTAAATAAAGCAAAAACAAAAAAAATTAATGAGTTAGAACAACTGCTATCATTTCCATATCCTATTATTTTTTATGAAGCACCGCATCGAATTTTAGAAACATTAAAAATAGTTAAATCAGTTTTTGGTGAGCGTAAAATTGCCATTGGTAAGGAAATTACAAAAATTCATGAGCAATGATATCGTGGACAGTTAAGTGAAGTGCTTTTGTTTTTGCAACAAGAAGAAAATGCTGCTTTTGGTGAGTATGTCCTTGTTGTTGATGGAGTGGGGAATCTTCTAGTTCCTGTTATTACAGATGGAATTTTAGTTACCGAAATTGACCAATTAATTACAAAGCAAAATTATCGCGTTAAACAAGCAATTGATTTTGTCGCAAATAAATATAAAATTAGTAAAAATGTTTTATATAATAAATATCATCAGCAAAAGGAGCACGATGGAAAAAACAGAACGAATTAAACACTTAGTGTTTTGTAGCATTCTCTTTAGCTTAGAAATTATTGTTTTACTCTTAACTTATTTTTATAGTTTAATTTATTATCAATTAAATTGATTAAGTTATTTATGATATTTTGTTAGTTGATGAAGTGTCCAAACTGATTTTTTAATTTTATTATTTGCCTTCGGAGGATTAATTTACTTTACAAAATTACGAAGTTGTCATTTTGTAACAAACCAGTTTTTTATTTTATACATTGTCTTTGCTGCCTTGTTAACATTTTTATTTTTTACACTTGGGACAGTTATCGGTACCATTACTGGTGAAAAGTGTAGAATAAACGATGAAATAGGACAAAAAAAATCAACCCTTATTGGGTTGATTTTTTTTGTCCTATTTCATCGTTTATTCTACAAAAATAATTTTACATGTTTTTGGATATAAAATTGTTGGTGTTGCATATTGTACTTTACCAATTCATTTAGGGTTAGCAGTATCATT
>DWAV01000197.1:0-24596 GCA_018231305.1 Noctuana lactifera
TGATTGAAGAGGAAGGTTTATTATGTATAAACGTTCACAGTTTTTCTGTAGTGTATTTAGTATCAGCATTGCACCCGCGAGAAGCCGGGGCGGGTTCCTAGTAATAAATAATAAGTTACTATCATATCAAACGGATTCGAAAAAAAATTGAAATTTGTTAGTTGTAATAAAAGATGTTTTTTACCGACTCTGTTTTCACATACGTATACAATTAATGCTACAGCCATAACATATTCTACAATTCTGAGCAATCAACTACTGTTAGAAAAAATTAAAGCAATCCAAAGGTTACTCGTGTGAGCTGACTCTTAATTTATATCTGTAAATGGCACCCATCGAGAGGGAGCGTGGTACGAAAATAATTAAACTTTTGAATAATTACCCGACGAGAGTTGAACGTAACTCAACACTGACTTCCGTACTTAATATTGGTATTGAATTAAATCTCGATTACCTATTACGATCGGGATGATTGGGTTTTGTTTTGGTTCGAACTACAAATTGATGTAACATAACAGTAAAACATAATCAACAGACTACAAAAACGCGCCGCATAGCCCCGCTTGTAGTGTGGATCACAAGCGATCTCACTGTTAAGCAACCTCGGGTGCGGTCAGTAGGACCGCAGTACTCGGATGAGCGACCGTTAGTGGCAAATTTGATGCGCGCTTCCGTGCTTCGGAGCGCCCGTCGGTCCCGGTTGTTATCAATAGTTAACAGTCGTTAAACCTAGTCGGAGCTCCTTTGGGCGGTTTGACATCCGAAACGGGTTGGCCACTTACCCGTATCTCCACCAATTCGCATTGGAGCAGCGTGGGAGTATGCTCCAGACCTTTCCTAGTTGTGGGTAGTGCCCATAAGTGGGACATAAAAAGCAATCAACATCACGCATAGGATTGATATTTTAAACACACTTTCTTGCATTTTTGTGACGTCACGTATTGACATACATGTTCGTACTCAGACTTTTTCATCACTTTCTGCCTCATCTTCTCTATCTGTTCCGTGCTTATAACAACATTCACTATAAATACGTATTATAATTATTTTAATACCTATACCGGGACCCGAACCTTTTACCCCGGCCCTAATACATAATGTATACACTTGAGAGGTATTGGTGAAATGTACTCACGAAGCCGGATTTAATTGACTATCAATTATATAGAGGTGGTGATTTCTAATGAGTTGAGGTAATAGGTACACGTACCTAATATATTTGGAATAGTTACGGGGGCAAATATTATGTAACATTGATATAGGTTTTCTATATTATTGCCTATAATATCCACCACTAACGCTGTGCTCCCCCCATTTCGCTCGCGTTAAGAATTGCAACGTAACGCTTGAGCTGATAAATGGACTATCTTATACTGAAAGAGTTTTTCAAATCGGTCCTGAGATTAGCGCATTCAAACAAACAAACTAACTGTTCAGCTTTATATTATTATTTATTAGTATTATATTATGTAGATGAATCACAATCATTTTAATAGTCACATTAAAATTAAATAATATGAAATCGCGGCGCTCAGGGATTTTCACATCAAATTAAAAGTGGATTGATTGATTATATTTTCTGTACCTAACTCCAAATACGTATCCTTAAATATCTCGAGATTCCGGATCCTATTTCAAAAACTCTTTTTTTTTATAAAAAGTTCATTTTATTGCCATTGCAAATAAATGTGTTTGATTTTCTGTTAATCACTTAGGCTTTTGATATACAATTTCTTACATTACGCGGCAATCTCCTCTTATAAAAATTGTACATTATTTGTACAATCTCTACAATCTGTACAATACATAATTTGTTGTCGAGTAGGGCAAGGTATTTAAATGAGTTTGCTATTTCTTTCGTATAAAAATTTCCGATAAAGCTTTTCAGCAGAGGTTTATTGATGAAAATTTAAAAATAAAACAATAGATTCTTATTCGCCGCCTAAGTTGCCCTGAATTTTCACATAATTAAAGAGTGTTGGCGCTGATTCGAGTCGCAGCCGACGACGCCTTGCTAATCACTAATTACTGAGCTAAATACCGCTATTGTATTTTGTATCAACTTCTTCTCTTAGAATTCCTTCCCTGGAGTATTAAACTTCGTTTATAATTCATTGAGCTGCGAAAATATTTTATTTATGCGTGGGAGCTATAGGTACCTATTTGACACCGAAAGTGAGGCTTCGATTCGTTTCTGGACGTGACATAATAATATAGTGATCTAGGGTACGTGACGAGTTTTTTTTACTTTAGTTATGTAATAGAATCAATTACGTATATTAAAGGAGTTAGGTTTTTATTATTCTTAAAATTCATGATAAAATCAAAAATTTTATAGTCAGGACTTGCTGTATTTTTTAAAGTTAAAACTTAGATTGTAAAATAACTCCAAGTTTAAAGTACCTAACTGACGTAATATATTATTATGAATGAATGTTACAAAAATTACTAACTAATTGTATCTATAATATAAATTTATACAATTATCTTTATTTATTTTATTTGAAATTCCTATGAAGCTTGGGGTTAATTGGAACAATTTAACCGAAAGGGCACCAGATTCATGATATTACTATCGGTTTTCCATCATCAGTTGATAGGAATCTCGGTTGGCCTATCCATTTAATTAAGGCCATTAAATTTTAACCCCCTCAATTTCACTGTTATGGATAACGCTGAAAAATGTTTAGTTTTGCACCACTCGATGTATCGAGTATGATTGTAATAAGGAATTTTTGCTTGCTTTTTGCTTGGATTTGCAACGGTGTGAAAATCGGATTAATAACAATTGTTGGATTACGGAAGAAACATCTAGAAGGTACTCGATCGAATACCAGGAGTGATACTGGATTATCTGAGAGTCTTATCACACTTTAATCCCATCAGGGATCCGTCACGCGAATTATGTATAACTACAGGATCTTCTGTAAAACGCTCCGATATCCTCCTCGTATGGCGCTTATAACGGTTTAGTTCATAGGTATGTACCCGGTGTTTGTCTCGTCGGTGTGTGCCCACATAGTAAAAACTCTCTGTGGAATATTTATTTAACGGCTATAAATAAAAAAAACCTGTATGAATTATAACATTTTCTTTACGGAATAGTAAGAGATGTTACTGTTTCTTTTACCCAAGTTAAATAATTCGGAAAATGTCTTTAAACTTTCGGTAAAATATCGAAGTTTCACCAATTTCCAATATTCGTTGTTGGGCCTTATGCTAACAAATAATAATAAAGTTATCCCTTTCTGAAATCTCATTTGGAAAACTGTTATTGTGTTTGTGAACAGATTCAATATAGTCTACTGTGATTTTGTTTCCTTTATTGTAGCTCTAAATTTGAGATTTCATTGACTATGAACTTTATAACCTCCACCAATGCGCATTGGAGCAGCGTGGTGGATTATGCTCCAGGCCTTCCCTGTTTGTAGGGCAAGACCCGTGCCCAGCATTTGGCCATAAGAAGAGTTGGAGGCATAGGCTTTATACTCGTAAGTGTGCCTAAATACGTTTTTTTTTAATTTCTCCTACAATTGTAAAATATGAAAGTATTCATTACAAGAATTAAGTTTATAATTTAAAATATTACGTGTCTAGTACTTTCTATTTTACTAATAAACACGTATTTCAACATTGAACAGTATACCTAACACGCGATGATGCGAAACTGACTTTTATTGTAAAATTCTTCATATTCTCAGGTCGTAGAGCTCCATATTAAATTCTGTTTTTAATAAAATGTAATATGTACTATTATTATGAATAAATGCTTAAGCTATTCTATAAATTTATTTCAATCTAATATTGTTGTAACTGAGCGACATTAGGTAGGTATACTCCCACTTTACAGAGCTATGTAATAAATAACCAATGTCACATAAAAAATAATTATGTCGATCTATATTTTGATGTAAATTCATTATAATTTTCTTATTTTAAAATAAACTATTCAACTACTCAATAATCCTGACAAAAACTATATTCTGAATATAAACAACTTCAATACTGAAATTCAATTTAATTAAAGTGATCACCAAATAAATCGCTTCATGTGAAACGTACGATTAATGTTGCATGTAAACCGTCTTTTAAATAATCTACTTACTATTAGAACACCTAACATCCTCAAACAAAGCATGTCTCAATCATGGATTGTATGTTTTACGCATGGCTCGCTTTGAATTCGATGATATGAAATGGATTTGAGGATCCAGCTGTCTCAGTTGCTGTTATGTTGAAATCAATACAGGCTTGTTAACGTAGTACCTACCTCAGTGCATTCAATGAAAGATGGTATCTTAAGATCTTAACGTTTGACCGCTCTCAAAGTTTCGCATAAATTTAACTAATTATAAAGAAGACTGTTCTTTACTGTCGATAGTGACGGGATTTAATCATAAAATTTATTACATATATATCAAAATATATGTATATTATATGTTAAAATAAAAAGATTGCGATTATTGGGATTTTCAAATCACCCGCAGGTCGGCCGCGTGTTGCCAAAATGTTGCTCTAATTCGATTTAGCCTTGGATATTTAATATCTATTACGCTTCGACCCACACCGAACATGCTTAGGATAGAGAACCGTGCCGTTTTTTCTGTGAAATAGATCGACACACTAACAAGTTTCAAGAATAAAGCGCGGTGTGAAACATATAGATGTAATTATAGCCCAACATGCTGATAGTGGGTTTTACCCGTATGCATAGAAAGAGGGATAATTATGTTTTACCTACCAATGTATGTATGGATCTTTACAATGTATTTTAGTGGACCTGTATTTCTTTGGCATGGTGTGTAGCCTCATTAACATGACGGATTAAAATCCGTTAAAGCTTGAGAGGTGTCGATAGATTTGTCTTAATTGTGAGAGTGGCGCTGAATAATGATACCATAGATACCTATAAAACTGAGACCGATTCACGTATACTTTTTGCGATTGCAAGGCTTGGGAACCTTATTGAAGTGCTTCATTGTGAACCCCCACCGATTGAAGTGAGATCACAATGAAGATTGGACGGACGCCGGAACTAATAGGACGATCGCGAAGAATAGGTACTTACCAATAATAATCTACGAGTAACATTTATGAAGTCACTATGTGGTAGACATAATCATTGTGGACACCTCCATGTTCATAGGTAATGCAATTTTAAATAATTGGGTTAAAACGATTTGATGTTACTTTTGTAGATTTAAAGTAAGAATATAGGTAGCAATTTTGAGTTGTACTTATTAAAGATATCATTTAAATTCAGGGTCTTGTAATTTTGGTCGGATGCAATTTCGCGTCGAAAGTCGAAATCTCTTGAAAGTACTACAGAAGGTTAATTGCGGAAAATCGTTAATGTACCCCTGTAATAGGGTCCCCGGGTTAACTTTAGTGATTACAGGTTGAAAATGCCTCGAGACTTTTAATAATTTATCTAAGGGACTTTAAAACATATACCTAAATGAGAAATAATTCTATTTGAAATAACCACCTTTGTGTCAATGTTCTAAAACAGGGCTTTTAAGATGTCTGGCCGCGAATAAATCTACGCACTGTTTATATGGGTATCATAGCCCCTGCTTGTTCTACAACTTTTTTAAAAGTAGACATATTTTTTGATATTCTACATCTTTTAAGATTATCGCGAAAGCTCATTTTTTTCGATTTTAGCTTGCATCCCCCGCCCCAGTTGGGAATATAAGACAGACGCTGAAATACGACGGCCTCGAATATAATAAATCTTAACACGCAAACCTTTTCGCGTAATTCGATTCCCGCATTTGTTACGATCCTTTGTCCTGTTGCTGTGTTTGAAGATCTTACGATAGGTACTTTCTAAATGTATTGGCGTTTATTTTATCAATTTCGCAGGGCGATATTCAAAGATTCTGTCTCTTAGCATTGCCTATTGAAAATTATATTCCAATATGAAAATGTTACATTTAATGTAAGATAAAAGTAAATTAATAGATATACTTTATGTTACTTTTACACGTGGTTCTCTATATTTCATACTTTTCGTATCATGGACATGTGTTTATTAGGTACACTTAGTTAAAAAAATGAACTCAGTTTTACTTATTCGATTGCCCAAATATCAAATCAAGTCAAAATTTTTTTTTTGTGATCATAAGGTATTTGTATACACTGGATGAACGTTAAATAATACGGTTCAACAACTTTAGGTGCCCTTTTGGCTATGGTAGGCCGGGAGAGAAAAGCTGACGATATAACAATTTCTCAACGCTCCTTTAAAATCAATTGTGTAATAAAATTATCATTATAGGTTAAAAAATTGCAACTTGTATATGAAGATACCTAAGATACTTGCACTAAACTGCCATTACATTATGTAGATAAGCCTGTAGATTTTTTAAATAAAACATTCACGAAGAAGTCTTGAGTAGAACGAATAGCGATACGGATTCGCTAAATGTTTATTTGAATTTTTCAAAGTAGCTTGTATGTTCGGCTTAGATGTACGACGAAGACAAATGACTGAAAATTACATAGGGACGTTTTAGGTTCACGCTCAACCGTTTGAGTGTAAGTAATAGATAAATTAATAATTTTTACAGTCTATTATAAGACGCAATTTCATTTTTATTTAATAAAATATATTTAACGTTCAATAACATATTACGTAAATGTGTTATGTCTCGAATTTTAAATCCTACAGTTAATATTGGCCACAACACTAAGATAATAATTTGTTAATTTTGTTACAGGTAAGAGTCGACGAATTACTTGGGTGTACAAGTAGGTAACCGAAGAGAAACACACTTTTAATTTATTTTTATTATTACGAACGAAGCAACAAGCTTAGATTTCATTTTTATAGTAGTAGGTACGTACCTAATATAAAATATGGTAACCGAAAAACATATTATAAAATAAATGCATAATAATGCCGAGATTCAAAATTTAACGAAAACGTATAGAGAAATTACGAAATTACGTAAAATATTATACACGTAGCCGGTTTATTTTTAAATATTAAAAATTTTAATGTAACACAAAACCCGCAGTGCTCCATAAACGAATCATATTTCAAGCGTTCATTATGGACTCATAATATTTTCCTATCATAACGACGTGAAAACATTTCATTTTGCCTCTTAATAAGATTGAGCGGCGCGGCGTATGCATGCTATCTATTGGCGCTTATGCAAATTAGTTCAATAAGTTGGGCCTTCTCGACATGCTTGAATGCTTCCTAATTCCTGAGGTATCAACTACTTACCAATTAGTTTATAGGAAATGCCTGTTTGAAGAGGAATTTCTAGTTAAACGTCTGTAAGATGCACCACGAATGCAGGCTGCCAACTGAATAGTACCTACTTCAGTTACAATAAACGCTTCACTCCTACGTTAAGTTGTTAGAAGCTTAGACTTAGTAATTGTAGACATTGTCTACGCTTATATTGCAACCGTAAAACTGTATCTGTGTTCTTCTGTATCAATGTAATCTGTAATGGCGTTAGGTGAATATCGTGGTAAGGTATTTTGTGTAACGCTGTAGGAAACGCTAAAATAAATTAATACACCACATTGTAACGATCTACCACATACTCGTACGATCTTAGGTGCCAAATTAGGGTTTTGTTTGAAGTTTGAATAATGTGACCTAAATTTCTGTTTGTAACATTATAACTTTAGATTTGTCAATATTATTTATAAATCTTTTTAGAGAAATCCCAACACAAAATTTTTAACTGTGTTCTTAAATTACTTATCACTTTTTAGTATTTTTAATCGGTTCTTGTTAGTATGAAATGATTAAAATTCGTAAAATAAAATAAATATTGAGAAACCATGGTTCAACGCCTTCACATAATGAAGTAAAGTAGGTAATTATAACTATAACGATGAGACTTCTACGAAGTGTTCGAAGATTTATTAATAAAACAAGTCTATTTTCACGTTATTACTAAGATTATAGTACGTCTAATAAGCTTCTGGAGAAATATATAAGTAAGAAGCTTAATTATCCTGTAATACTTGAGAAAATAAGCAAAATAAGATATTTCTTAACGCCATTAAAATAATATTGTAGGCTTATTGCTCACTTAGGAAGCTTTAGCATTACATTTATGCTATTTATTTATACTTTTATCTTTTTATATTAGGATTTTTATGTATATTTCTTTAACGATCACGCTTATTGTAAAAAACAATAAAACAAAAATATAAACACATGGATATGGAACAAAAAAACAGTATAAAACACATAAAATTAAAACTATACAAAATAAAATAGGTAACAATATTATATACATAAAATACGTTATGAATATAGGTTATTAAGAAAGTATGTTCTAATGCTAGACTTAAACGACGATAGGTAATACTCGTTGTTTTAAATATGATAGTGTCTTATCTAGCTAGTTAATTGTTTTTGTAACGTATCGTTAGATAACCATGCTGAATAATTAATTCACAGTTCAAAATAAGCTTATTAATTTCATTAGAACCGGATTTCAAACTGTCACGCCCAATATTAAATTCCATTATATTCGACGTAAAATAAAAGGCAGATAATTGGTTCTTGCTCGACATGTACCTTTAAGATGTCAAGTAGTAGGAGAAGATGGAAATTAATTTAATGGACTATGAACAGCCAATTCGTATTGTCTCAGATTTTACATCTTTAGAGTAAAACTTAAAACGTAAAACGTTCGGCCAAAGTTCATTTTTTGTTACCGCGTGCGCTGCAATCGTTTGACATTGACTTCACACGCTCCCAAAAAAAATATCAAACTTAACCTCATTTTATAGAAGTCGGGATAACGCGGAAAAAGGTATAACCGATAACAAAACATAATTTATTAATTACATAGCTAAAAATAAATAATTTAACCCACATTAAACGTATTGAAACGACTGTAAGTTGTCATGAGGATCGTATATCGTGAGTCTTTTGGAAGATTCAGCACATTTCTTAAATTTTCTCTTTCCCGACGCCGGTGTCATAGAATCATCATTTGGCATCATCAATTTCACACGTTCCATTGCGGACAGCGTTGTTTTAGTAAGTGAAATTTCATCCGTTTCTATTCCTTTTGTTAGATATGAGATCGTTACGCTCGCTTTCTTATTTTTCTTTCTTTTTTGGGGTTTCATGAACGAAAGGAAAAAACGGAACTCTATTACTAAGGCTTCATCGTCTGTTCGTCACAGGCTGTATCACAGAATAGGTAAGTATTACTTTGGTCGTTGGTCTAAATACAAATACATACTAAAAATGGCAATACATTAAGGGCATAACATCTATTTTAACGGACAGTTATTTTTATTCTACTTTAAAACAGTAATACAGTATGTAGTAGACAACTTTATCGAGTGTTATAATTTTAGAAGCTTTTTAATGTAATGCGAAGCGTTGTAATGTTCTGTGTTATTTGTTTGGGTCAAATCTTGTAAGCTGAATTAAGCCCATTTCGTAACGACATAACCCATCTAGTTTCGGATTATTTGAATTGTCTTAACTAGTACTCTGGACTCACTTCGTATCCCAGGTTGGGCTTATTTGGTTTGTCTTGAATAGTAGACTAATTTCGTATGCAGGTCCATGATAGTTAGTTAGTTAATAAACTAGTTAGGTAGTTAATAAACTAGTTATTTTGCAATCAAATAAAACTTAAAATTAAAGTTGTCAAAATACGAAAATTCAGAATGGTACAGAACCCATGCTATTCGTGACCGTCTCGCAATTTGCTGGGTTTTCTTTTATTGCCATATTTCTGTACCATTATTATATGAATTGGTTTGTTTGTGGCGAAAAAAACTACTCGTTTTGATATATTGCCATGCTTTTTTTCGGGTGCATATTTTAATATTTATCACGCCGCTGGCTGATGAATGAGTATCTTAAAGATAGAAAAAAAAAATTGTAGACATTGTTCATTGTGATACTCTAGAATGGGTACATTGGGTACTATATAAAATGGATACTATATACTACTGGTACTATAAAGAACATAGAATGGGTACTATATAAAATTCTATTCCATCATCCACAACATTCTCAAATTCCTTTTAAACCAACCTATTGATGTTGAAGATGACCAAATTAAGTAAAAGAAATAAATATAACTTAATAATAATGTAGGTATAATATAATATAAAAGTATCTAAGTAAGTACTTTCTTAGACACTTTAATTTACGACCCAAAGTTTTGTTCACAGAGAAATTAACAAACCGATAAGACAAAAGAAATCTACAGTAGGAAAACGCAGTTGCCGATAAATTGGCGTAATTCCTTCGCGTCCAAAATGAAAGATTTACGGCCAGAGGGTCACTAGAGCCTTTAGATCTGGTAGAAGTCTGAGCTGTACGATCAACAAATATTGGTCAGACAGTCTGATTTTATCTTTATTAGATCAATTATAATATTAACATAAATAATATTCACGGATGTTTCTACGAAGCGTTAATGAATTTCAATTTGTAGGTGTCAAATGTCAGTATTTATTTATAAATTGAATAGAATTAAGGAAATTTATTAGAAATTATGGAAAATGATTAAAATTAGCTATTTAATTAGGTTTATAGATATACTTTTCTTGCATATAACTAACCTAACAGACTGGAAACAGATTTCAAACATAAATTCAGAAATTCAGAGTACGTGGCTTTGTAACAATTTAAAATATTACTTTGCTTAATTGATTAAGGGCGGTTTTAATATTTTTCCTAAAATATTTTTTATTCGGTATATTCTCCCGTCGTACATCAACACAACCACTTATAATTTTTATTTTTTCTGTGACAAATACACCAAAGATAACTTAACGCGTGCCATCCGAAACACAAATCAGCTCTAGCCACAACGACCAACATCGAGGTCTGGCCGGTGCAACCGACTAAATTGCTGATTAATTAACCCTGGTCACATATTTTTAGCTATGATACATGCATAACATAATTAACCTGCGGTATCGTTGTAGTCCATAAAAATTTAAACAAATTAAACTGATACCTGACGTGAATCTTAGCGATTAACTTACAGTAAGAACTTGGTAAGTCTAAACTAGTTTTGTCTAGGTACATTAACGCAATCGTGAATTTTCCACCTGCCAGACCCACTTCTACGGTAGAATAATTATGTTTTTTATATAAAAAAAAAACAGAAAAATAAACTATTTCTCAATAGCAAAAAAATTACTGTATACTGAATAAACAACAATTACCATATCACAACATTAAGTACATAATAATATGTATGTAGCGACGTAGGCACTGCATCCAACTTAAATTTAAATACTATCGACAATTCGAAGTTTCTTCCCGTTCTGATTATCATGGAATGATGGTTGCAGTGACTACATATCATGTAACAGCCGTTTTAAGACAGTAGGTAGCCAAGTGGCCAACGCTCTTAAATTGTGCAAATACAAATATACACGACATACATCTAGTGACAGCTTTCGGCGACGGAAACTACTGACCCTTATCAGGCTCATGCACTTACGGTGGTTGCGTCAATGCGGTTTAATCCAGAACATGACATACGAAGCACCGTTAGTAGCTACATATTTCCGTGCTAATTGCGCTATTGTAAAAGTTGAAACTGTCATTGATATTAACCTAATTTTGTGAATTTATTATTCGTGTATTTATCACACTTGTAAATATACACTATATTTAGTACCAATAACAATATAAAAAAGATCTATAGGTTTAAGATATCCCCCAACTGAAAGCGATTGCTACCAGAAAGTCTACAATTTGTGTATCGAACTGTGGCTTAGAAAACTTAATAAGCACAATATTCATAACAAGCATAATATTATATTGTGTCTCTACAAATATTTTATCAACAGTTCGTAGGTTCGTCAATATGCATTGTAATAGCTTATAATATCTAATAATGTTATCAATAAGTGTTCACGAGGTTTCAGTCAATATTTACTTAAAGGAATATAAACAAACATGTATATTACATCAATGCTGGTGACAATGGCAATTCTCCTTTTATCTGTTTGAGATTGATACATTTTGATCACATATCGTTATTTGTATACCTACTTGAAAAGAATTACCAACACCGCCGCCGCAATAATGTCGTGTAAGCCATAAAGTCTCAGAAGTATTATTTGAACGGAACAATGGTATTGTTGATATATCGCTTTTCAGCAGCGTAAGAAAACCATAAAAACTTGAATTCAGAGAAGCCTACACCAACTAAATCATTCCCACTCCCGGTTTGAATTGTGAATATAATACATTTAAACAGCCGCTCAAACACTCACAAAACAGATTTTGTGACCAATATAAGACAAACATAAGACATTCAATTCTTGATGAAATTCTGTATAGAGGATTTAAAATATCTAAAATTGGAATGTAGCTAATACCTACGGACCACCATATTAGCCGGACGTTCGGACCGTACTTTATCTTAGACCGGACATTGGAGTTTCTAGCTCACGGCGTCCTGCAGATTTTAATAGAATTACCTACTCAATAGTTAGTGATACTATTTTAATTAAATATAATTATATAAAGTTACAAATATTATTTTCACACCGTT
The DNA here is from genome assembly GCA_018231305.1 of Noctuana lactifera. Lineage (NCBI taxonomy): Eukaryota > Metazoa > Arthropoda > Insecta > Lepidoptera > Hesperiidae > Noctuana > Noctuana lactifera. The sequence continues at coordinate 12,534 of DWAV01000197.1, forward strand.
TACAATTTAAGGTATGCTGTGTTTTGATCTTTAATGTAAAGTATGACTAATTACGATGAAGTCTCGAAAACTATATGACCAAATTGACCAATGAAGATCTTTGGTTAGGAAGTAAGTAGTTTAGAAGCGGATGACTTCAGTTAAGAACTGATTATTTGATATTCTACCACTAAAGAGGTCAAATAGGGGTTAAAAATGTCTTCAGAAATTCGCAAATTCTTAAGCTAAGGTAATGGAGAAGAAATTTGGTCAGAATTGTGTCTAGAAGTAGGAAACGGCGGCTACAAATGTATTTAAATTCAAAAATGGTATTTATTTATCTTTAGAAATAAAGATACTCGTCTCAGTTGCAACATCGCAAGTCTGTTATGATAACACAAACTTTTACATTTATAAATAATACGTGGATAATTTATCGAGGGCACTTTTTGTTAACACAGTACGTTGAGCAGATATTAGTAGGTACCTACTAGTAGGTGGCTCTACTACACAATGTGGAAAATGTGGTTTTATCCGTAACCTAAGGGTATTTGCTCATCACTGTTCTAATGGAACAGTCGGGAACGAGAATAATTACAAGCACAAAGGCATTCCCTGACCTCAGGGCTACGCATGATTGAGAGATTAGTAGGTACAGCGCTTGTACTTGCCTACAAAACTCGATGTAAGGCCCGTAGTCCTGTATATCTTAATAAGGTCCGATTGGGAATAGAACACAAACAGCTGTCGTGTAGTTGCGTAATAGTGTGAACACATTATTATGATATCGTTGCAATTGTGTCTCTGTTGTATCATCGATATTGTAGAACAATATCGAATATTTTTCAATGTTCTATTAAAACTAGACTACGATACGATAGGTAGAGGAACCTGTAGTAAAGGTACCTTCTTGAATAATAGGGAATTTCATTATATATTATGTATAAAATTTATTATCTACTATTATAATATATTTATTATGTATAAAAATATATTATGTTGATAATTATGCGAAGCGAGGTTTTGTCACAAGGCATGTACCTACCCATGTATATTATTATGTCGCCCTGATTTTGCCTACTACAGGGTAAAAGGGTAAAGATTTATTCAGTTTCAATACTATAAATAACTCATTGATGACAATGTAAATAGCACATAAATCGTTGTTAAATAACAGACTAGGCGCCCTGGACTAGCATTAGAACGATAAAACACAGCTACGCGACACAAAAGAGTTTCGAAAATTCAGACTCTTCATACAGTTTCGAAGTTGCAGTTATGGCGTCTTCTTACCTTTTAACGTGTCTGCTCGAGGTACGAGAGCTCTTAACCTCTTACAACTTCAGAGCATTTTCTCTCGTTGTGACACTTGACAGGCCGCTCTCAGGTTATTGCAGATTAAACTTTTAAAAACCGAGGGGTAAAATAATGCTCTGGATTATATACCCAGTATAATAATAATATAAACGTAATGTATACCTTGTCAGCCTGTACTACTATTATATGTTAACGTTAAAGGTGCAGAGTATGTTTGTGGAGAGCGATTTATCTCACTCATAATGTATGTATGTAGGTACAATATGTAGGTACATCTTCGAGGAAATTGAGCAAGTTCTTTAAAATTATATATTATAATAACTAATATGAGTGGACCGGAAATTGAACCTTATGGAAGGACACCTTATGGAGAAAAAATATGATAACCATTGAAGATCTCAAACTTTATTGCTCGGAAACATTTTGATATTTATGAAAACAAAACTGAAGCAACATAAAAATGATGAAAAATGTGGTCTTCCAGAATAATTTGATATCTTCAATTAATTCCTTCCCTCTGTGGTCCGTTCTTTATTTCACCATATATTATGTAGAGGAACGGCAAGGTGGATATACGAATAATATACTTAGGAACACAATTGAAATTAATATTAGAATTGCTTAACGTGAAGGGGAATAAGACGTCCTATCCCGTTTCTGTCAGGTCACATCTAATAGATGATGATAATGTTAAACTATCTGAAGCAATGGAATACCGAACCCATATCAAACTTCTACGACGTGCTTATATCCCTTTTGTATCAGGTATTTTAACAGCATTGTTTTGATATTTGCGTTTACAGTAGGTAACCCGGAGCTCCGTAACCAGATCCGCAACTGTCGGATACCCTAAATAAAAATATTCATACAGTGATCCGAATTGAGGAGACATACCTAAGTATTCCGTTTGCATCTATAATTAACTCTAGCATTTCTGGTCTGTGACATTATCACAGACCATGAATTTATTTTGCAGTTTTTATAAAAATTCAATTATCTTAATATATGTATGTGAAATGGTCAAATAATTGGAGTTTGAAGCTGTAAATGCTGTAATGTATGTGTAAAATGTCATTACTGTGACAGATTTCATTGCAATGTTAACGCTATCGTTGTGTTATGTATCTTATGTCGGTATTATTGTCTATATATAGGTTAAGGCTGTGTACGGTGGGTCGAGACTCAGTGTTTACTTACGATAATATGCGAGGTGTGACGCTGTCCGTGGAATATCGAGATAAAATCATTTCAGGTGTTATAACATTACTCTGCTGTATACACTATATTAACATAATAAACAAGTTTTTAATTTATGTTAAAAAGAAAATAAAAATCGAAAACTCTTGTAATAGTATTTACTAATGTATGTACGACTCGTAAATCTACAGAATCGATGATATTATCCCACAGAACATACCATTATTACGAATACAGGAAAAAATATTTCAGGTATCGTGTACCTGTACATACCTACGGATTAAATCCAAAGTGCTCGCTAAAGTTTTGTGAATATTTTCTGAATCCCTTTCAATATCCGCTTTACCAAAAATCCTTTACATTTTATATGCTGGTAACCAAGATTTTATTAAAATACACCATTATATTTTTCCTAGTCCTAGTTTTCCATACATATATAAGTATATTAAGTATCAATACATAAAGATGTCTTTACAGAGTTTTTGACACAACATACCGTCTTAGTTTTAACTTTATTATACTCAAATAATCCAGCTATCATTTTGTAGATTAATACTATATTCTATATCTAGTGGCGTAAACTATCTTTTATATAGGTACTATATTAATACCTTGTAAATTATTTACACGGTAACACGCCAATTAAAAGTACTTAGATTTAATATAATTTCTTGATGTGTATTACAATGAAATAAATTCTCATTAGATATTAATTGGATATTAAAAGCATAAGTATCGGAACATGCATCAGCCATAGGTAATTAGGTATGCAATTTATACCTCCCAATACCGGAAATTCCTTGAATAGAAAACCGAGCTTACAAATTGATTGCACTTCGCTGGATTGTTTTCAAAAGCCCTCGTTGTTTTGCATCGTTCTGTCTATTCACAGTTGCATTTAATAATAGCTATTGAAGCAGTAAGTGGCTTTGCTATGATTGCTATATGGTTTGACAATTACTACTTTTGGTAAATTATAACAAGTCGTAATTATCCTAGTCGTAAGTATCTGATTTCTTATAATACGTAAAAGAGCATATTTTTTTAATTTAGGCTAATCAAATAGTCTCACTATTTTATAAAAAAATTGTATAATGAAAGTAAAATTATAAAAAAACAAGTCTAACTGAAGTATTTCATGTTATAAATGTTGTTTTTATGGCACGGAAAAATTTAAAATACAAGATTCTAATATATTTTTATCTGCAGTGGAATTTGTTAGATAAACCCTTTTATGAAAATAAAATTCTCGGTAAAAGGGGTGGGTTGAACGGCTCACATTCAGTAGCAACGAAATTTCGGCATAAACAGTGTCGGGGAATGATTTATGCGTAAAAATATAATCATTCTACAATGAAAATTTCTCAAACCTTTGACCCGTAGGTATTGTGCAGTGATGATTTAGTACGTGATTTATATTTAGAGGTCCTACACCATATTCCTTTTAAAAGCCTACATATAAAATGAAAATTAATTCAGACGTTTATTCCTATCACGTTCTCGTACATTTAAATCATGGGGTTCTTCAAAAAGGTGCTAAACGAACTCTGAACTCAACTTCTCTAGTGTTGCTTATGTTCATAGACGAGGTTGATCACTTCCCTTAGGTGGCTCGTCTGCTTGTTTGCTTGACTTAGATTTAAAAAAAAGTTTGGTAGTTTAAGTTATGTAAGTAAGTACATTAAACTATATAATACCCAACACCTTCTTTCTTCTTCTGTCTCGAAATCTAGTAGGTACGTATAATTTCAAAGGCTTAAAATTATTTTAGGGCAATTTTCAAACAGATAAAAGTTTTAACAATACGTATGTTCGTAAAAAATTATCAGAAATATTAGAATACATACACCACTGTTTCTCCAAGATCATTTAATGTGATAGGTATGTATGTTTATTTTTGAACAAACAAAACAGGACCATTAATCAAGAGGGAAAATGTCGAGTTTGGCGGTCTTTGTAGCAAGTTCGACGAACTCTCTCAGAATATAAGAGTGGAGATGTATAGATTGATTCTAGATTTGATAAGGAAAAAATGCAATGCGGCACCGTTTCTTAGCCCAGATATAATTGAGTTGTTCGTTAAAATATAATTCAGAATCATGTCGACGTAAATAAATATCTAAGTATGATGACAATAGATGATAGACTAGACTAGAATCCTAATTAGACGTTCTTTCACAGACCTTCCTTCTACACGTGTTGCATTTTATATGGTCTAAATAAAAAAAGTAAAGTACATAGATGTATGTTTATAACTAAAACATCTAGGAAACTAACACTAACACTATCCTTGGAGAACTAAAAAACCTAAAACTAAAAAAAAAACTAAATTTGGAAAAACTAAAACAGGACAGCGAGCTTCATATTTTGTAAACCCAGACTTGAGTCGAAAGAAACTATTGATACCTACCTGTACTCCTAAACTATTCTAACAAAAGAAAGTTAGAAACAAGTCATCTCTGAAAGAAGGAAGTATGTTTTGGATACAAAAATTGTTATTAAGTTATGATAATTTCGACAAAAAATTTAATTTCAACGTCACAGGTCACTGGTGCTCCTAATTTTGATACGTAATAAAAATACTGGACATAAAATTGTGCTCGGGACCCGTCGTTACACGGGATGGCTCTTTGTACATGCATGTACAGCCTGTAGGTAACGATCGTTTGATTTTAACGACGATTTCGTGCATTACCCAGGTTTAAAACATTTCATAAAATTTTCACAAAATTTTCGTAACAGAAACGTTTTTGCTTCTGCATAACAATATCTTCATTACACTTTTAAATTATTCGTAATATCCTATATTTAAAGTAAACTACATCGTAACTTACCTAACTATTAAAATAATATTTATTATTACTTTAATATATTATAATACCTACATAATATGTTTATTTTAATTGAAACGTATGGGATTAAAATGTACTTTACTACATGTAGCCACTGTGAAGAATTCCACCATCCACTTCTTCACTCCACCATCAGATTATCTCAGTAGGTATACCAAATTAATAAATTATTGTATGGTCATCGACCCTTGACGGATGCGCAATCTTTCAATTTAATCCATCGCTTAAAGTTGTTGAAAGTCACTTTCGTCGAATCTATTACAGACAAAGACAGATACAGATGAAGCAAATAAAATCGTATTACAATAACTAGAAGTATGTCAGTTAAATCGTGCAAGATAATTTTAAAAGGTAGTTAGAACTTGTACAGTTCGCCCGGGGAGGAACCAGTCACTCTATTACTCGCCGTAAAGCGACATACAAGGCCATGAAGGAGCTGATACCGGATATACGTTACTTGAAGTGACCTTTTGATCCACATATTCACACACACATATCTCTCTCCTATTTGAGTTTGAACGTAGGTGTCCGTGGGTTGCACTGAAATTCAGATGAACGATGCTGGATCATTTAACCTCAAGATATCTCGTGGTTCATATGCTTGTTAACTACATTTTATTTTATAAAAAAGTTACGAGTTCAGTAGAGCAGTAGTGCGTATGAGTCTTTGTCAGTCAACGTCCGTAACAAAACGCCTCAGGCTACGTACGGTTCTGGCCGACATTTCTTTTGACGCGCTATACTTCCATCATGCATATTTATCACTAAATATTGCAGTGAAATGTTTTTAAGGCATACCTGTTCACATTCAAGGCAAGTGATATAAGTATAGTTAAAAAGTCCGTAGTATCAATAAGCTATACTTCATTAATCAGCTATATTTAGAATAGAATAGAAATCCTTTATATTATTATTTTAACTATTCGGGAATTCGGGAAAGCCGAAGTAGTTTGATTATTGAATTAGATTTAAAATTGGATAGTAACAAGGTCCCAAACAGAATCCGTTCAGATTAAAAATACTAAAGTTTTAATAACTTTGGCAGTAGCGTCAAACGGAGCTGTTTGTGGATTTTCAATTTATTTCAAGTGCCGTATTTGTTGGTGCTTACGCTAGTACGTAATAATACGCCTAAACTCAAATCCAATCTTTTTTATTCATCATAAGGTATTGACGCATTAGATAAAGGACAAATTAATACGATTCATCTGCTTTAGGCGCCCTTTTGTCTAAGATAGCGAAGGCAAAGTAAAGCCGATGATGTGGGCATTTTTACTAATCATTTCGAAAATGTTCATTTATCTTCAAACGCTGCGACATACAAACATAGTGTCACCAGGTTGAGTACCTCGGTTTTGGATTAAGAAGGCGACCGAGCGTCAACTTTTCCTTGCCCCGGGCGTTACAAAGCCTGGCCGACATTTCTTTTGCGCCGTTTTCCTTGTACCTACCCTTAAAACCAGCAAATATATATGTCACAGAAAATATTAAAAATGTCTCTTTTTGGTGGTCACATATTATAAAGGCACAGAACAAGGGACTTAGAACTTCATTATAACAGTTATCTTTGTAATTATAATATTTTGTAAAATTTTTATGAAAACGGTAAGTAGGTAAGGGTGATAGCTTACTTTTTCATGAAATTAATGATACAAACTCAATTTTAAGGCTCATATTAGTTGTACTCGCTCAGTGCAAGGTATTATTACGGATTAAATATTTGCGAGTAAAGGTAAAAAAAAAAATTTTTCTTGGAAATTAGTCATAGGTAGATGTATTTTGTATAAGTTTCTTATAGCAGGCCTGTTATTACTAATGTACATATTGGTGTTGAAAAAAAGGAATAAGGAATGTTGAACTTATCCGACAGCCTTTAGCAGGATAGATTAGGCCAAAAGAACTTTAAGGACGTCGCCGCCTGCCCGATAATCCTGAAAATAAAAGATTTAGAGGCAGCTTCCTTTTCGCAACCTTTTCGTTAATTCTCCGATAGTTCGTTCAGATGTCAACGGCATTGTACCAAAACGTACTAAGGGGATTTATCCTTGTATCTCTTATCTGACGTTTCTGATACTAAATCTTTCAACGAAAACGCAGAAGGATCGCAGTTTTTTGGGAAAAGTTTTTTACATACGAATAATTTAACAAAATGTAACAAAATAAGGTTTTTACGGAATATTTTTCTTGTTGTTAGACGGATCTATAAGGATTATAAATTAATATGATATACTTCCACCAATCCATACTTGGCCAGCAGGGTGGACAAGAAGGACTCTCAAATAAGAGAGAAATTATTTCTTAGGCCATCAATAATCATCAATCAGTGGAAGGTGGAAAGGGTGGAATCTCCGAAGAACTATCCGAACTAATGCCAACGTCGCCATTCCTGGATTATCCCGACCCGATGAAGATTAAAGTTACATCAACACGATCTGAAATCCTCCACGGTTTGATTCAGAAATTCCATCCTAGGTACGTCTACGATGGAAGTTATGGAATGACCTTCCTATAGAGACTATCCTGGCGAACTCTAGCGGGCATGGGGTTCTTCAAAAAAGGCCCAATAAAGCTTTTCTTCAAAGCCGGCACCAATTGGCGACTCATCTGATGTTGCCAAGCGGCGGGGACCCATCTTTGATCTGGTGGCCCCCCTACCTATTTGCTAGGTTTAATATGCAAAAAATCATGAGGACTGCGACAGTTGCTACAAATAACGTATCTCCGGCAACCACCCTCCCCAATTGAAACACAAGAACTTGTCACAAGACTTGCTTCATGGCAGTTTATGACGTCAGCGGTGTTTCCTCGGTCGAACTGTGCAAGTTCTACCACCCAAAACTTTACAAAGCAAAAAGATATTTAAGTAACAAACAACAAAACAGGGACAAACGTTTCGACAATGTGATGCCTTTGGGGTTTCGTATGTTTTCTAACGGCTGCCTTGTTGTGAGGTATTTTTGCGTACATTGCGGCTCAATTTCAATTGAAATTCTCGCTTTCCATTTGCGTCAACATTAAGGCAATGGTAGGCGTTAACCTCAATTTTTTCGCCAAATTGTTTTGTAAAGATTAGCAAAAGACGAAAGATTAGTTTTCAATGCATATAATATTATATTAACTTGTTCTGATTCACTGACTGACTGATTCATCATCGTCGAGCATAAACTTGTGAAGACCCATATGATTTTGGTCAGTAGAGTCATTTTATTAAGTAAACACTCCCTGAAAAAATCACAAACACCCAGAAAGGTATTTGGGAATTCACCCTAAACGAAAGTCCGTAATTTTAAAAGTTAGAGAAAATCATGAAGCTTTGACTACTGTTTTTTATGATAAATAAATATGTATTCCGACGCTTCTGGAAATTTTACGGCTATGGGAATAAGGCAGGGGATAAAATTTTGTATGAAAGTCCATTATGTTTGAAGTTTTAAACATCAATCTTTATTCATAGGCTAGGTTAGGTACTGATTAAAAATAAATAAGTGTTCCGGCGTTTGTGAAAATTGTACACCTAAATACATCTTGAATTTTTTATGCTGAAAAGTCGCGAGCATAAGCTAGTAATAGTGCAATGAATGTGCTAATTATCGTACTTTATAACTATGTACTATGTGAACTTACATTGACAGATATACATTATGTATTAGTATACCTTTTGCTAATTTATTGACATCATTGCATTGTTCTCATTTATGTGAAATAATAGTAAATGTTTTTAAAGAACATAATTCTTTAATCCTCGTAAACCTTATTAAAAGTTCCCAACTTGTGAATAGTTTCAAATTTTAGTAAACTCAGTGCTATTCAAAAACAAATAGCAATCTGTACGAGAGCCAGGCCCGGTGAGCCCAAAATTTGACATTTTAGTAAAAATTTATGAAATGCTTATGAATAGTTCCCAGTCAAAAATAAACCTTCATAATTTTTTAAGTAATATAACTAAGAAGTGTATTGTGTATAATGTATGACAAAATTAAAATGATTTAAGAACAGTGTCATGAATAAGTTCCTTATTGAAAAATGTATTAGGGCACTTGTTTTTCAAAGTATGGGTATAACCTAAAGATTAGCAGTATAAGTAAAGGTAGAATTAGATACTTATGAGAAAAAAAAACCAAGCATGAGTAATAAATTATAAATTGACAAACAAAGTACCTGAGCCACACACACACACACCGGGGCTCACCGCGCTTCTAGCAAATATCACCCCTTTCGACTGTCTATACATACATACTCAGGGCTGTACGTATAGTGCAGTGAATGGGGACTTTCACTTCACAAGCTAACATAAAACGTATTATAAAGTAATCAGAGACTGATTACTCTTCAAAAATATAGCTGGTATAGAACCGCTCTACCCAACGTTCGGTTGTAACGAATAATTTTCACCGAGGACCCTTATAGTCCCACAGAAAACCCTGAACAGCGTGATTCAGAATACATTTTAGCAGCTCCATCTAGTTCGATGACGAGAAATTTAACAAGCTTTACAATGATAATACGACTACGAATGATATGCATGATGCAAATAAGCTTTTATTCAAGGGTGTATACGCATTCTGATTTAAACAGTATAATATTTCCTGTGTGTAGGTAATGTGTAATGTGTTATGTTTGTCATCGTGTTCTTACTTCAACTTTTGGAAACTCAAAACATTGCTTGCCGCCTATGAATCTAGTTATTGTGTTTCTTTTATGGAGGCGTGACGATGTTATTTAAAAAAAAGGCAGTATATTATTCTCCACCGGGTCGTTGTTGCAGCTGCAAAAGGAAATATAAGAAAATAAATCACGGAGAAAGTTTTGACCGTATCAAGATCATGGCCCGGACAGTAGCACAAAGCTCCTAACCAACCCCTGGACCTGGACCAATATCAACAGCTTTGCGATTACATCTTAGCTGAAAGGGTCGCTCTTCAACTGATTCATATCGCAGCGACGGAATATACGACCGCAGATTATGGCATTTTTAATAAGAAATGGCGCCACGTAAGTAATATTTAAATTCACTAGCATCGGTACGATGTTTATCTAAGAGTCCTTACAAACTCAATGTATCTAAAAGTCAGTAATAGAAGTAATATTTGTATTTTTAAGTAAAGGTGAAACTTATTTGAATATTTAACGATTAACGACTGCTATACACTGTCCTATGCGGAGTTTCTGGGGCACTATTTGGAATAGATATTTAGAATTGAAGACGATGATAATTTAATCTACATTTCTAAAATTATATAAATGACTTACATTATGATACTTTTCAATTTCTTACATTCATGTTCTTTACGTTGTCGGATTTCAAATATTCATGTCTTTCTACTTTGAAATTCTATCTTTGATGTTTTCATTTATGTAGATACATTGGCTTATCGTACTTTGAATTGGTATAGTGCCAAAAAACCAATAAACATTTATCCGTCACAACGAAGTGGATCAATAAAGAAAGCCTCCTTCGAAAACAAGCTGTAAAGCCATGAACTCTTAAAAGTTTCCCTCTATCCAAGGGCAAAAGTTTGAAAGTTACTTTGGACGTTTTCTATGATAAAACTTTTTCTGGTAACATACCATTTATATGTCCCAAAGCTTAAATGTCACGAAAAAGGTAAAGAATCCATCGTAATTCGGGAGTTTTGAAGCGTGCCCCTGAATTTTAGCTATAAGTAGGACAAGGCCGTTCTGTGTTACGTCGCGGTCGCTCATATGAGTCTTCGTCTTAAGAGAAACGCGGTCGCCCTTTCTCCGTACATACGTAGCCCCCTAATTTCTCCCTGGATTTATCAGTCTGAACCTCAACTGCATTTGTCCCTTTCTTCCTTTCTTGCCTGCGAGCGAGATAGCAACATTTTATTTAAATACCTACCTATTCTTCAAAAGTCTTATAGACTACATTTTCTCTTAACATTTACAATTAAAGAATTTATGGTAGGTACCTACACAATTACATTTATTTCCAAATACCGTTTACCTTTGCAAACGGTAATAATAATATAGTGTTTCATTGCACCAGTCGCTATTCTTATGCTACATAGTTCTGTAATATTACATTTAATATATATTATTATACAATATAATGTTACTCAATTGCGATTTGCTATTTCTAAAAGTGGAAGCTAAGATATACTTTTTAATATTTTAACCACAAGTTAAAACTAGATTATCGAGATTATTACAACTCGTACCTACTACCTCTTCACAACTGTATATTTCAAATATTCCGTTACACTTTCGTACTCGTAATTCAGTAATAATGTTCCGTTTTTCTTTGAGAAAACTCTGTCATTGTCTGGTTGTCATAAGACAATGTTACAAAACAAGTTTCAACGGTCCCTTTGTCTAAATGGTACGCTTAAATTAACAAAAATTGCAAACAAGACTGGAATATACAAAGAACAAAGGACCTAGAAAATTAAAAAAGCAATTGCTACCTGACTACCTATTTTACTTAAAGCAAATAGCGACCGTACTTCTTGGGTACTTTTGATCTTAGTCGTTCAGAGGAAAACATGACTAAATTTTTTCGTCTTAATTGATTTATTATATTATTTACTTATGTCCAATCCATACACTACTATGTAGTAGAGATTTGTTTCATTCAAGTATTGCGTCACATGTTTTATTGTTCACTAGGTGGCGCCCGAGACTTCGTCTGCGCAGGATTAGTATTTCGAGCAATTCACACAATATCTTTATAAATTGTAGCCTATGTGTTATTCTG
>DWAV01000198.1:0-24593 GCA_018231305.1 Noctuana lactifera
TAAAATTATAATAAGGCAAAATATATCTAAAGCAAAAACGTCAATCGCAAAAACCCTAGACCCTAACTGACAGTGACAACACACTTTTTGTTATCTTTGTATTTGTCGCCAACAACTGTAATAATTAAAACGTAATTAAAATCAAAATAGTATTCAATACATAAACTTATTAAAACTTAAAGCACAGATTAAGTAATAATAAAAACTTTAATCTTCTTAACTAATAAATGCCGCTCTAATCTTGTTCTTTATTTAAGAATCATCTGTAGGTATAGCGAGCTTATTTTTCTTACTTAAAAATAGTAAAGAAAAATGTATATGTATAAAACTTGTACAGTTGTGAGAGTAAGTATTCTTTAATGGCACAATTTTATCAATTCCCATTTAATGTATAATGAATGTAATGAGTATCAAATCAATCAAGTAGGTTCCATCGAGCGCTGAACGTGGCGAGATAATTATCGCTATAGACGCAAAGGAATATTTCGTATTCCTGTTTTGTATGTAATCGGGATAAATCGCAACGTTGATGCGACAGGCGAGCGGCTCTCCGGTCCGGAAGTGACTGCTTTTGTAACTAAAACACATACATCAGGGTGCGATTAAACTTTGTTTTTCAGTACAAACTGACGTTCTAAATGCTAACAAAAGATTCTAATTCACACTCTGCTGCCTACTAAAATATGCAGAAGAGCTCGCTCCCGACCCGCGCTACAAATTTGAATTTCATATGTATGTTTCGCCTATTACGGATGCACTCATTAATATCTTAAGTGATGTGTGGAAGGGAGGCTGGCGCTATTGTGAACTTTATTATCGAGGTGTTAAAGTTTCATGTCAGTAGACGAATTGTGGTATCTCGTTTATACAAAGCACGCGTTAAGATTATGTCAGATGAAAAATGCTGCAAATTGTATGACCCCCTCCATGAAAAAACATTATCATTACTGGCACATCCGGTGGGTTATCGTTTCACATGCAAATCTCGAGAGGGAATGCTTGTCGTCGCCGCTGTGAACAGGTATCATTGTTGAACTATTAAGAGAACCGTTTAGGAGTTACCGGGGTGGGACGAATAGATAATAATATGCGGTAACGTACCTACTGCTGATGTTATGTGAATAATAGTTTGCTATTTAACACGAGTGTTTACATTTGAACATTCTCTTTTAGACGTAGACAATTCCACTTCCTTTTTTTTATATAGATTATGGTCCTTTAGCGTTTGTAAGTTTGGTTGCAGTTAGATTTTCCAAACTTTTAATCGTTATTAGTATGTAAGTATAAAGTTTTAGTGCGTTTTAGGTTTACTTTGCTATGGCAAACAACCCATGTTCATAAATTAGAAAGCCTTTTTGCTATCATTATTTAGTTAACAAAGACATGCTTTGTTACTGTCCGTAGCGTCCTTAAACATGCGTGGACTAGCTACATTATTAACCGTTAACAGTTCTATCGGCGATTACGCGCCTTTGTGCAAAATAGGCTCCATTGAAGCGTGGCGTATTCATTCTGCGTCACCGTACTCTGTGAAATATATTGTGAGACCAAAGCAAATGTCGCGATGTGACGGCCTTTCACGAAAAAGGATCTTAGTTCTGTTCCCATTCATTCACAGGGAACATAGGAAAACCGACGGGATCGCTTGCGCGCTACGCACAGGGCCGAGCTTTAGACAACGGGAAATGTTTTAACAGTTTCATTGAAAACATTCAGCTACCCTACAGATAAGGACGTAAAGCCTATTATCTTCGATACTTTGTACACCTATACATTACATACTTATATCATTTTTTTAAAACATAGACGTATAATACATATGATTGTTATCAAACTTTACTAGAAACGAAATGAATTTTTACCAAAGACAAGCTGTGATCAAAAGTTGAATGTATGTAAACGATTTTGTAACCAACAATAATGATAAACCTTTTTGTCAATTGAAACTTATTTACTTAAAATGGATAAAATATTCTTAGAGTTAATATGAATAATTGATAATTGGATACCGGTATACGGTTACTTATCCGCTTAAAACCAAGTGTGTTAAAAATAATATTATTGAGAAACAGAAAATAAAGTCTTGGAAGCATCTAAGAATAAGTACTTATATAACATTTGAAAGCTGTAAACTTTGATAAAGCGCAGATAGCGAAATCTCGTCGGAACTCGCTGCAAGCACTTTAAACCCCATTTAATCTTTCCGCTCTCATATTTTATAAAAAGCGGCTATAACGTTCTCGTGTTAAAAATAAATTCACGTATTGTTCGTCTCAAGCAGGTTTACACGAGGGAGAACAACACAATCGCATCGCATGTAAACGGCGTCGCGTTAGAATCGAGCCACGGGACTAGTCAAATTATTTGAAGCGAACGCAGTTGCTAATTAATAAATAGTGGGGCGAATGCGGCCCTGTACGTCTTGGAGGCAGCTCTCACATTAATAGAGGTATGGCACAAGCTCCTCTGATGTTCTGACAAAGGGTTGCGCGAGACGACTATTTTTTATTAAAACCTACGGCAAAGGCACATTTTTTTAATAACATGTACATAGGTGCGGGTGCCATTTGAATTGCACTCCGGGCGCAGTTTGCACTCGCGCTGGGATTTTTTTTTTGAGAAAATTGTGGAGTGTAGGCCTTTGTACACGGGGACTTTGCCGCCTTAAGTCGCGGGTTTGTTTCAAAATGTTTTCCTTTTCACCCGCTGTCTGTGCGCGTCGTGCCTCGCGTCGCGTCGCCTCTAATGCCCATTGTTCTCACTCAGTAATTGGTGATCTGCCCTCTAAGCGCATTATGCTAACCTCTTATTGTGTGTGCTATTTCATTACTTAGCCAACTATCCTTAATTATTCCATTATCCCTTTTTTAATCAGGCTAAAATGAGACTATTATCTGAACGGGTCACCTCGTTATAATCCAGCTTCAAAAGTTTTCTAAATCTTAGAACTTGCTTTGAAAAAATCCTTTATTTGGAAATATAAACTGGTCCCATACAGAGATGTAAGCGGAGTTAGTCAAAAATTTTGAATACGAACCCCATACGGTAGTCCGCCGGAAATGGCTCTGTGTACTTGTATCAGGTGATTAATAACATAAAAAATATGGATCTCTGGTCGGTTAACATGAAATCATTTATGAAGAATATGTTTTCTAGACTCATCCTTGCTTCAGGTGACCGGAGGGCTGGCAGCTTTCTTGCGCAAAATATAAGTAGGTGTATAATAATATGTAGGTATACAGAGGGGCAACGCTGCCAGCTTTCTGGGCACTATGCCACAAGACCATATTTTAGAAGGTATATTTTTACTTTAAATATTAATTAATCATTAGTGTAAATTCTTTTGTATTTTGATCAATAAAAAGTTAATTTTTAAATGTTCAGCAGTCAACAGTTTTATCGTGTAATTTGTAGCACGGTTTTTTTATCGTTGTGCGCGTATCACGTTATTAGTGGATACATGGATACATTACAACCGCCTCTTTTACTGACAGTGCACCAGACTTGTCAGACGGAGTTTTGTTTGTCGTTGCGGTGTTTGGGTCAAGCACTCTCACGAATCCGTACATTTTTGACATCGTTACCCTCTCGCCGGCTGTCGCATTCATGTTCTCGGTAGCTACGTGTTTTAAAACTATTTCAGCTATGCTCGTTTTTAATTTTTATATCAAGCTGGTTGCACTTGTCTTGTTAATATTAAAATTGTGGTTAATTTACAATTTAGTTTTCCTGTGATACATTTTTGTTATAAGCAATTCCAGCAATTTCCTTTTAATCTTCAATGTAGCGTGTTGGCCTGAAACCGTAAACGGCCATCCACATTCAGAATAACTTAGAAACGGGAACTTACTAGTTGCAAAAAATATTTTGGTATTAATTTGGTCTTATAAGAAATTTTAACGTTAAATGGTTCGTGAGTGTCACATTTAGGTACATTTTCACATAATATTTCACATTGTACATTTTCAACACCGATCAGATCCAGAGCGGATGGTGCGTAAGCGAAGAGGCCCTGTAACCTTTAAATAAAGCCCGAAGTCGAAGCGGGGGGAGGGTGTGCTGTCGATTCATCGTAGGAAGGAGGGGAAATGAGAGGGAGGGCGGGGGTGTCTGAAACTGGCTATGTTTAGCACGAAAAAAGTATTACAGGGACTCTTCTTTGTATTTTCTCTACGATTTTAAAAAATCCGACTTATCTTCTGAGTGTTGAGCGAAATAGAACACAAATGTTACATTCATTGAACGCACACACATAAAAAGCTTTCGGAGCGTAATAAAACGACAACTCAACACCAGATCAAATATTCTACAAAAAACGCATTCAAAACAATACATGTGCGCTCGAGTCCAGGTTCATCACTATCAAAGGAGCTTAGAACACTATTGATGTTAACATTTTATCGGCTGTATAACTCGAGTTACCTTTGACTACGATCGTTAGTTTTAAATTGTAATTAAACATTGTAGGGTGCTTATTCACGGCAATTACTCTGTGATGAGTTTGCGTTAGCTATTGATAAGTTATTGATAGAACGGGTGTTTCTTGAACGACACGACACGACACCGGCCTAAACACGACACTGTTTTATGAATATATTCCGCAACACTGTTGTAACGGTGAACAAAACATCGTGCATCGTGACAAGCCTACTTACCTGAGACTAGCTGTGCCCCCCGGTTTCACCCGCGTTAAGAATTGCAACTTAACGCTTGATAGCCGTTAGCCTATAGCTTTATAGCTATAATGGACTATTTTACACTATAAGAATTTTTCAAATCGGTTCAGTAGTTCCTAAGATTAGCGCGTTCAAACAAACAATCAAACAAACAAACTCTTCAGCTATATATTATTAGTATAGATTTCTCCGTTCGCAAAAGGCATGTGAATGTGAAGTTAACTGTGGCCTAAATCTTGTCTTGTGGTCTTCTCTTGAATATGAAAAATATTTTAGAGAAGACTCGTGCCCAGCTGTGGGGCTGTGATTGGTCAATGATGATGAGAAATATTTTTTGCTTTATACTTTATAGGCTTGTAGTAAGCCTGGGTGCTTAGAATTTTTAATCTCATATATTAAACAACATCAAATTTAACTTGTACTACACAAATTCGTCCAATTCTAACCAAAAAGTTTTTCAAAACTCATTCGTTCCTCTTCAGCGTATAATATCGTAACTCAATGGCTGGATCCCAATACTCCTTCTGCTGTTCATCACTCAACTCCATTCTGCATTTCTTCACAACACGACCACAAGTTGACGCTTCGCAATGCCCTCGCGTCGTCTCATTGCCTAATCGTGAATGGGTGAATTTTTAATAGCCACTGCGCTCACTCGGCCTTAGACGAGCGCCGCAAATGGTTAAGGGTGAACGCACAGTCATAAGGGAGACAGGTGACGTGTAACCTTCTGATTTTTTATGTGAAATAACAGATCGTAAAGCTTTTTTTAAACATTTTTCAACAGACTTCAAAAAGAGGGTCTCAATTTGACTGTATTTTTTTTATGTCGGTTACCTCATTTTGTTCGACGACTTTACTTTCGACTGGGTGAACGGGGTGATTTGGATGATTCGTTGATTCGTTTTTTTATTTGAAATCTGGTGCTTCCCGATGGACGGACAGAAAATTTGAAAAGGAGTTGTTTTCTATATACCTACGTGAGAGAACGTAGTTGATTTGAAATCACAGACAGCCACTTTGATTCCATGTACCTATATTTATAGATAAAAGTACAAGAACAGAACAGAAAGTACAAGATCTCCGAAGCAGATAGGCTAACCAATTATTTATTAGTCAAATCAACTCCTAAAACGCACCAGCTCACTGGTAGTAAATTCACGTAATCTTATTGACGTGCACTGTCGATGCATCAAGACTCTATGTAGCCAGTAATTCGTAGACAGACCAGACTGTGGGTAATCAATTATGGAGCGTCTAAACCTATGTATGTAGGTACTTTGCTCAAGTTCCTCAAGTGACAACTTTAGTCTTCGCCGTTCTGGTATTCTAAGTCAGTCAGGAAATTCATTTAATTATGTCCCTGTTTTAAATCAAGTTTCTGCAACATACTCGTAACCGTCAACAAAAAAGCTGTTATTTTGTCAGCAGTATAAATTATGAAGGCCAAACTGAAGAAACTTTAAATTCATATCCGTCTCTACCCACGAATAAAAATGTGCACATTCAAAATGAATTGCATACGTTAAAGAGATCACTGAACGCCAACAAACAGATGTTAATAGACCCAACGATATGTAAGTATTCATCGATTTCTGCCGCTTCATGTTTAACCCGTGTAGGTATCACCCATTTCCACATTGAAGACTGTGTTATTTGTCAAGCTGATCTATTCAGATGGATCGAGACCTAATGGACATTCCGTCACATTAGCATATTCAAACGCAAAGCGTCTGTCCGGAGCCACGGCGTTCATTGCTCTAGCGGCGGTTAAATGAAACGTCACCGGTATGAACCTCCGTAGACGAAAGACGGCTGGAATTAAAAGGAATCAAATATGAATGGTGTATGCATGAGGCATGAATAACTCGGCCCGCTCTTGGCAGCCCGGCGCGCCAGTGCTCCCAACAACTAAAACTGATACATTAATAATGCGTTTGCTTACAATGCTCTTTAAATGTAGATCCAGAGTCTGTCTCTGTCGCTCGCGGGTCTCCCTCGCACGCCGGCGCGGGCTCATGCAAAATGCAGGCGAACGCGACTAACGTTTCGTGCTTCCCTCTCAAGATAATACCCCCTCTTTCGCCTGGACCCCTCATCGGGCCATATCGATGGTCAGCTCGCTCGGGCTCAAATCTGGATCGTTACTGTTTAATAATGACTCCCCTCGACCCTTGTTCCTCTAGTCTTTACATGCCTAAGGAGAGACGGACTTTGTCAGGCCGCTTTTGAACCGATGCTTTTGACCGATCGTTCTATTGAAAACCATTCTAGTCATTTAAGTACGTAATTTACGATCTTATGTAACTTGAGGAAATTGGTATATTATCACATATTTATTGTACACATCATACCGTACCGGTAGACATTGTTATTGCAAGAAAAATCCGTTTAAAAATTTTAATATTCAACAAAAAATTTAATACAATCGAAAGCCGTTAATATGTCTGTGTTGTTTGTTTGATGTCTTAATTAGTAGCGAGTTAATGCGGATCCCGCTGCGCTCCACGCCTTCAACACGAAGTCTACACGAAGAAAAATCATACATCATATTGTTACCTTTAATATTTATCGCACACTACTCGTACACTCTCAGAGCGATGTAGTGCAATGCGCGCTACGTAAGACTTAGTATTGCTATGTAACTATTATAGTATGTTATCTAATAAATCTTATTAAAAAACATACACATATAAATATAAGTATATTTTTACTGTAGGTTTATATAAAATTCTCTTAATGTAGGCCAGGTCGTGTTGAATATAATTTTCGGTTAAAACCTTGACGGTATCCTGCGGTAAAACTGTAATTTATTCATTTCATAAGTTGATCTTAAAAGCTTCCAAAGTATTTTATAATTTGAATGCTAAATCGATTTCATCTTGAAATCAGCTGAATATAAATAAATGTAATATTACTATTCTTAACGTTAATACCTGCCACCGGCAGAATTTAAACATATAGTTGGGTAGTGACGGAAGAAAAAAAACTCTTAAACACAACAGTAGATTATAATTTCAGTTAAATGCTATTGGCTAATTCATAGAAGCTTATTGGCGCCTTACATAGCTACTTTTTGCTTCTATAACGTACCGGTATAAACTTGCAACATTACGATGTGCACTGACCTTTTCTTACTGTCCCACGTATAATTTTATTGCCATATAAAAAATACTCCCCACCAATTCCTTTTACGTTCTTAAAGAGTATCTTCCGCACATTGTTTAGTATTATGAAGGTACCTATTCACTACTCGTGCGCTAACTGTTTATAAATATCCATTGGCAGCATTTCGCACCTTTATTTTTCTAAGCAAGAATAGTTTTTGAAATAAACTGTACATACGAGTAAAATGCAATTACAAAGCCAGATCAAATATTAAACTGTGGTCTATGATTAGGTACACTATGATTTTGCTGAAATATTATTAGTAAAGTTGCATTAGTTAAGTTCAGTGCTCTTAGTTGATCGAGCACATTACACTGGCTTAGCAAACTTTGTAGGACCTAATTAACGTCGTTCAATGCCTTGCAGATTTATTATAAGGTTATATTACTAAAACCTCTAATATTATCGTTACAATATCATAAGATAAAATGATTGTAAAGAAACAGGAAAATCATTCAAAGTAATAGTAATATTAAGTGAATATTAAACAAAAGCGAATCTACTTACTTCATAATTATGTGACAAACGATGAAGTGTAATCAAATGACAGAAACAGTAATTAATTATCTGATTGATATGCGAGTGACCAATCGAAAACTAACTAATTACACCTTGTTAGTGGCGGTGCTCGCAAAGTTAGTCACGGCGACGCAATAGTCGAGGTATCTCATTCCCGCATTTCCACTTAATTGCGACCGTCCAGTGTAATATATTATTGGTGTTTAGTAGAACGGGCTGTCTATTGCCGGCGCCCGCTTGCAGTAATTGCAGGTATTGTGCCTCTATTAACTTCTCAATATGAGCGGATAACGGCGGCACTCCCATCGGCAGAACGCCGTGGTTATCACGAAGGATAAGTTTGTTGACGGTATAATGTTTTTAGAAATAAATAACGTGAGAATTTTTATACTAAATAAGGAATATATTTTTTTATGTAAAGAACGTTTTTTTTTTCGTTTTAATTGGGTAATTGAAACGTCATTTGACTTTGTATAAATGTTATATAGTTTTGTTACATTTAAGTGTAAACAAAATTTCGTCCATTTCTTTTTTATTTCGGTACCGATCTGTTCAAGAACGTTGCTGTCTATTAAATTATAAGTGATCTTTAAATAGAAAAGCCTTAGCTACTTGACCTACTTACATAAAATTATAACTTAGCCATATGATGTAAATTTTCACGCTGTCGAGATCGTGATACAAAAATGCACTTCCTTTGAGTTAGTAATAAGTACGTGCTCAGGAGATAAGATCCTCGAAGTGCTATATCTCTCCATAGTTTTTAACATTATATGAGAATTCCTTTTGTATGCATTATAGGTATGTAGTCAATATCGCTATCCAGGACTGGGAAATGTGAGCCTGAATAAATCATTATACACGGCGCGTTTCACTAAAATATGCAGAAGTTTTGTGTAAGTTGGCCACCTTCGTTGGTCGCCACTAAGTAAGGACCAGTGTTTTATTTCATAAAGTTGCCCGGTTATAGTGTAGTTATACAACAAACTTGCCAGTGTTTCCAGTATTTGTGTAGCCCGCGTACGTCCGGGTAAATTTTAATGACCCGGACGACACCGCCGCGCCATGCTCAGACGTTTAACTTTGTACTACGTGAACGAATGTATTTTTAATTCGGCACGTCAGTTGCGTACTAAGAAAAGTTGTAATTATTCCGTCCTTGAGTGGGTGACAGAGCAGACGTTGGCAAATAATTATTTTTCCATTTCTGAAGCTATACTTTCGAGTGTCGTTTGTTCGTTTTGTTTTTTAATTATATTTGCCCCAACGACTTTCTGGCTTGCAGTTCGCCTGCTGATTGCGATATTGCAAAGGCTTAATTAAAATAGTACAAATCAAAATTGGAGCAGTCAAAGGACACGTCGGCTTCAGCCACTTTACTTTTGTTATAACCGAACTGATGGTTTAACCGTTCTATTAAAGAGTACAGTCTAGTATAGTTAATATAGATAGTGCTATATAGTAATCGATATAAAAATATAGGTTCCTGCAGGAGATAGTGGTCATTATGAATATAGAACCCATTTTCGTGCTTCGATTGGATACTATAATATATCTTTTAAAGTTGGTTTAATCCTACTAAGTAGGTACTCAATTTCTATAATACTAAATACTCTATCAGTACCATTAACATGGCCATAACTATAGCATGTGTAGTATTAGAATGAAAAGCAACTTAACATCATGGAGACAATAAAAAATATGTTGTTCCTCTTGAAGTATTTATAAGGAAATCATTTATTCAAATACAAGTAAGGAAGTCAGGTAAGTCATTGAACCCGGCCAAGCTCGACAGGGTTGAAACAACAACAACGGTCCTAACTGAAACACAACAGCGGCTTCGCCGTCAACTTACAATCCTTCTTTGCCAACTTCTTGAACTTCTCGTTGTTGAGTCGCTGAGTAAAAATATACTCGTTTCCTTGATAGAAAAAGGTTATAAATAAATTTGTTGAAAATTAACTGTTGGCTTCGTAAAAGCTTTTACATTACACGATTGTTTTATAACTTTGTAAAGTTTCGCTTTGAACGCGGCATTGAGATACGATACGAGTAGCAATTGTAATTGCGAAGTTTGTTTTGCTTGCTTTAGTTGCACTATTTTTGGTTATTTTAATTAAGTTGCTACTACACGTGCATGTTTTTTGTATAATTTTGGATATTAAAATTTTAGGTTCTCCCAACACATTTATCAAGCGACTTCAAAAACAACGAGGAGGTTCTTAATTTGCCTGCATTTTTTTTATGTTTGTTACCTCATAACTTTCGACTGGGTGAACCGATTTGGATGAATCTTTTTTATTTCAAAGCTGATACTTATCGTCTGGTCTAGTTCTAACATCGGCATCCATGAGAAAACCATATTTTTATAAGTTATAAATTAAAGTACGTGCGCGACGGCTTTGAAGTCGGTTTTGTGTTTGTAAAGCGAGTTACAATTATTAGATACCTATAGGGTTTAAACGGCCGCAAAATTTCCAAAAAAAATAACTATTATGGAATGCAAAATTCATGCGTTTTGACACATGCAATGATAGATCTACTGCGTCGTTTCCTAACTTACTAGTCTATTTTTCTAACTCTGACGGCTTAACGTGGTCTCTAAAGCACGGACGGGCGCATTTTATGTGCTACTAATAGTCACGTATGACACGCGTCGTAGCCGAATACCGAAGTGTAGTTGGTTGCCGAATTTGTGAGATCGCTTGCGATCTACACTAGCAGCGGGTTTTGAGCGGACGGAAGCCTATTGGCCCACAAATAAAAAGTCGAGACGAGGCGATTTCGGGTGGTAACAGACAAGAATCACGTAGCCCTTGTACACACCGGGACCCAATCAAGGCGGAGGATCCGCTTTGAAATTGGAATCATGGCGACATAAACGTAACAAGTTTCTTTCAATTGAAACGATAACTCGTGGGTAACGAAGTTTAGCTTTTAATTCCGCGTCCTGGACGTACGGCCGGTTGTTTTAATTGATCTCCGCTTCTATTCGTGACGGCCCGATTGTGGCACCTATTAATTGTATACACATTTTGTTTGTAGGTGACCGTGCTTTGTTTCTGCTAGAAAAAATCTTTTAAAAATAACTTTGTTCCACGTTTAACTATGTAAATGTTGAACGTGAAATTTTATTAAACGAAAGCCGTTCATGTGGCTCCGTTATTTAATTGATTTCTTTAGTAGTAGCTAGTTAATATGGGTCTTCCAATTTTCTAAAATGCTGAGTGGGTTTGAGTCTAGGGTGGCAAAGGGGCTAAATTGATTTAAAGTCTTACGTCAAATTATTCATTCATTCCTAATTTGTATAGACACCTTAATACCAATATATGTAGGTACCTACTAATTAATTGTTAATGAAAGATAAGTTACCTGTTTAATAAAGTACCTACATATAAGTACTTACTGAATGATTTTGTTTATCCTTAAGCTTAAGATATAGTAGGTAAGGAATAGGTAAAGTAATAACATATTTTGACTTTTTCAAACGACTGGAGCTTAATTCACCATCATTTAAAAGTAGCTTAAAAGTCTGTAAATAAACTGTACAATCGTTCGTTTCACGCAATATATGAAAGGTATAAGCCTGTCTACATAAAACAGCCAAAAGGAGTGACATTCGCATATGAGATTAGTTTCCCAATCTCCAGCGAAGAGCCGCAGCGGGGTCCACTGTATTGGATTTCAAAATCGTTATTACAGTTGGTTTTTGCACTTTGAGAACGCGAGATTTTTTTCGTGACGTTCTCGTAAACATTGGCCACTCGACTCCGGCCTTTATATTGCGTTTTCGTTGACACAGTGCGATTGACGTCGAATAGACGAAGTTATGTGGAGTTCCCAAATACCATTGATGTTTTTCTTTTGGTTCCAATCTGCAGTCGGAATCAAAGAGGAGAGGTATAATTTGAGATGATTTTAAGAGGAAAAATTGTAATTACTATATATTCTATTTAAAGATGTGCTGAGAGTTTTATCTTCCGGCTTTTTTCTTCTGGTCCATTGCCTCAGGGCTCTCAAATAACCTTCTGATTTATTTTATTTTTAACAAGATTATAAATACCTTTTAATGAGTCTCAATACACTCTCCTTTTAACTTGTAAAACATCACCATCTACTATACTATATCACCTACTTACATACATATGTACCTAGTATACGTACTATCTAAGTATAGGTACCAGTGTTAGGCCGGCACGGACAATAGAATATCACTAACTAACTGAATAATTCTCTTAGAAAAGCGGATAGTTGGAAGAGTAAGAAAATTTGAAGATATTGGTATCAAGGTTACAATATCGCTAATAGAAACTTAACTTTGACGACTAAAGGATGAAGAGCATGTGTATCTTCACATGACATGTCTATTTGCAAGACAAGGTATTAGGTATTAAATTTGTATGATAAGTGTAGTGCTTCTCGCGGTCATACTGTATGATCGCAAGCTGAGCTTTGAGCGAGCATCTTTACAAAAAACCTTGGAAATCATTAAATAATATTTACAATATAATACTTTTCAAACTTTTTAACAATTTAGGAAAAGAATTGCATTATTAATCTGCTATTAAAATCGTAGGAATTGTAAGATTACGTCTCGATAATTCTATGTAATTCATAGTCATACTAATTCTGCGATATCTTAAGATATATTGTTAGGAGTCTGCGCATTATACCTACGTTATATGGTCAGAAAAATAACATAGACTCCAAAATAAATTATTAAAGTCGGTAACAACTTAAATTATTTCTTACTTTTTAGCTGGAGTCGGTTTTAATTTTTGCCTTAAGTAATTTTGGTACGGTAACCGGTAACTACATTACTTACCGTCGGGTACAGTAAATACTTGTATCTCAGGTGGTTGCACAAGAACTCTAGTCGCTATAATGTATGACGGCTCCGTTGACTGCGGACTAACAGCCGAGTCTGAATGTGTAAGCTTGAAATTCATAAACAATTTACCTAAATCCGTAAGGCAGTTGCACACTGAGTGATGTGTGCGGCAATGTATAGTTCAGAAATTCTTAAATTTCGGCATGAATGTTATCGCTCATAACACCTTTTCTTTTGACATTTATGAAAACATTAAACTTTATGCTACGACAAGCCTACGCGCACATAATTATTCAAATCCTTGTTGTATTCTTTAATTTTATTTCGTATGTTGTTTAAGTTTTGATCTATTTCCTCGCATAGAAGATAGAGAATACCTACCGATATTCCAAAACCCTTAAAAATATTTGTTTGTTCTTTCTATGGGACTGATTTGGAATCATAACTTCCATGACAAACGACGAATTTTTTAAATCAGTCAAGGATTGATGGCGTATTGAGTATTGAGAATTTAGGACATGCCAACATACAAGAAAAAACGAAATCCTTTTTTTGAGTCGGCTAAAAAGTTGTACTGTGTTTTTTACTGTTGGGTGGTTACGTGCGTTTCCGAGAAGGCTTTTATCTTTTGTCCTATTATAGTCGCTAATTGACTGTTTTATGACTAAGCCTACCTATCTAGATTTAATTTACTAAACGTTAGGCATTATTGTGCTATAATGCAATTTTATATCAACAAAGGCCTGTAGACTTTGAAGGCAATGAATGTACATGTTTGTACTCGTTATCATATTTTCATGGAAATGGCTATTGTTTACTGAAATTTTCAACCTTAGCAAATATATGGGCCTTCCTTAATGTATTTACATTACAATATAAACAATAGTTGTTTTAACTTTCACCTTTAATTTCAGATTTATTAACGAAAGTTTACCCAAAGCAGTTTTGGTATTTTTAAATGCTAACTTTCAGAGACCACACTTGATTAGATAGAGCTGTTAACCTAATAAACGTATCAGTTAAATTAATGTTAACAAGCCTTTCAGAAATCGACGATAAATGTTAGAGATCAGATGTAGTTTGAATAGCATTGTAGTTTTAAGTCAGGATTCCAGCACCGTCATTGAACGTCTGCTGCGTGCACTCATTGCAGTCACCCTCATTGATATGTCATTCCTCGGTCCCCACGATGGGTACAGCTGTTGACATTCAACACTTGATTTATCCTACACGCAACATCCGATTTATGCCTATTTTGTACCCTACATATGTATCTCTCTAAAATACTTACGACTAGCGATTTACAGGTTTCAATACTGAAAGAAATTTCTAGCTCTTTCTTGTCGTCTCTTTCAGCCTTTATCTTTTAGTACCTATGATTCATAGATACTAACTCTCTTACTCTCTTACACTTATACGTTAATAAGAAAACAAGTGTTATGTTTGTAGTGGTGTCATCTTTCACCTCATATAGGTAGCTAATGCAGAAAAATCTCTTCTTTACAAATACCTTAAGTGTTGCCAGTGTTATAAACACTCAAGCTTGACATTCTCACTAAGCCAGGCCCCCGACTCCTACGTCACTGCCCTGTTATAACGTGAATTGGGACTGCAAGTTTTGCGTAGCTCATAAATAAAACAATTTATATGTAAAGTAATATATTCTTAAAGACAAGAGTGAAGAGACAAGAATTCTTCATTACATTTTAAATAATTTTCCATTCGTTCAAACTGTAATCGTTTGCAACTTAATTTCGTCTTAGATATTTGCAAAAGAGTGTTGTTATCTATACTTCTATACTAATAATATAATGCTGAAGAGTTTGTTTGTTTGAACGCGCTAATCTCAGAAACTGTTGGACCGATTTGAAAAATTATTTTAGTGTAAGATAGTCAATTTAACGAGGAAACCTATATATAGACTATCAAGCGTTACGTTGCAATTCTTAACGCGGGTGAAACCGGGGGGCACAGCTGGTATATTATAAAAGTATTTCAGGAACTCCGTATTAATCGAAAAGGCTCTAAAACATGGCAACGCTCGAATAAAATCTGTCAAAGGCCACCCAAAAGGAGCACACCACACGCAGCACAAATCGATGCTCCGTAGAACGCAACAAAAAGTCCGCGACTGCATCGGAGCCCGCTTTTGGGGCACTTGACGCGCATAAATCGCGCATAGCAACCCCCGGCGCTGCCTAGATCGAGATGTCATTCGCCACGATTTGTAAGCACCCCGTGACATTTACCACTCGCACTAACTTGCACGTCGATCGAGTCAAACTGAATTGTCCGAAATCAAAATTAGATTTCGAAGTCCAGTCGGAGCGCAGATATTTGTTTTAATTAACGAATTATTTAATTTGACGTTCGGATTGTAGGTGAGCGAACGGTTCCGTTCGAATAGTTCTATTTACCTGCAAAGCTGAATTAGCTCTAATATTTCTGCTTGTGTTTACAATCCCTCGGGAGCTTGATCTAACGGGAAAGGATTTGCATTACAGTCAAACGTACGAGTAGGTATGTCGCGTACGTCAATTCGATTATTAAGTACCGCAAACAGAACGTCATTTCCAATTGGTGTGGAACGCGCTTTACGGGTTTGAGATTGAAATGTCATTCAAAGATTAGTAAGCAGTCAACGACATTAGCACCCGGCGAAGTTCACTGCGGTCACGTGGTCTGGTCGCATGTTTACTAATCGTCCGATGAAACTAATCGGCCGGCTTGTAAGCACGATTAGATCGGTAATTCGACGTTAATATGTTATACCCAGTTTTGCCCGCGGCCGTGCACACGGATTTCACATTACTATTTCCGATTAACACCCTTGTCGTTCAGCGGTAAATGCATTGTGGACGAAACAAATCGGTGGATTTATATAAATTTTGGCAAAGCTAGGTATAGACTGAGTAGGAAGAAAATTACTTATTTTAATTGTTTAATTTAATATTTCTACCGACTTCAGAAAAAGCATCAATTCTATACAGTAGGTAGGTACATGTGTAGATTGTGTAGTAATAATGGATCTAATCTAGTAAGATTATCATGTGTATTGTGTGCGCCCTGATGGGTTAATAAAATATACAAACTTTCATAAGTATGTTTGTGCGCGCATTTCTCTTAAATGTATTAATCGAAGTGTATACATTTTTATTGGCTTCATTCACTTACGGAACAGTGCAAGTTTCATCAATATTGATTTAGTTGATTTTAAGATGTGGACCAAAACGTGTTCTATGCTACGAGCTATGGGTGTCAGTTCGATAATTACTGAAAATGATTCGGGTCCTACTGCCACACATTTTTATTAACACATAGTAAGTAATTGTACCAAAAAGTCATATCAGTTGATTGCTGACACCTCAATACAACTGACGCACTACGGCGAACGGCCGTCAACATACTCTCAAGTCACACACAGCCACACGCTCCCATGTTTCCGTCCTCGATATCGAAAGCCCGTTAATCTCTCGCCGTTTTCAGTTTATATAATTGAAACAAATAAACGTTGAAAATAAAGTGCGATAAATTAAACCCTCGACGCTGCATAATTTATTGAAAATAATTTCGTATCGATCAAACGCTGAGCGGGACGCACACGCACGAGCCGCTCGAAGAGAAAAAAAATTTTTCATCGCTATTAAAAAAAGCCGGGGCCATTAATAAAAGTTCCACGCTACCGATTAGCGAACGATTTAATACTGCGAATATTGTTCGCGTGAAATAAAAAAGCAACATTCGCGGTGCAAATTCGCGAGCCGCGAGCGATGTCCGAGTTATCTTTAATTTGTAAACCAATAAATGTTAATACATCACCGTGAGCGGCCATCGGAATCGTTCGTTCAATTAAATTTTTCGCACTGCCAAACTAATTTGTGAACTATACCGTCCGCATTTCGGTCCCCGTTCGGTTGGGACGTAATTATTTTGTTTGCGAATGTTTTTCGCGGGAAATTTTTAACGTGTTGAACACCAGTCAATATTTGATCCGGCCGGCCGGTGTTGGGCGGGCTTTTGGGCCACTTTTAAGCCTGGCCATTGTTTCAATTTTATCGCTAAGCAAATACGAGCTTGTTGATCCAACGAGTATTCAATCCTAAACTGGTAGATCTTTCGCACTGAACATAAATTCCTAGGTACCTTTTAGAAAAAATACGTTTCAATTTTCAATTATTGCTCGCAGCTGATCAACTTTAAACTACTTTAAACAAATCTTTTTTGCTACAGGAGCCAATAAAGTTTCCTTGGTTTTTTTTATATCATAATCATAATCGCAAAATCTTCAAGAACATACCGAATAACCTTCTGGGTTTATTAGTTTTGTGTCAGTTAAAACATAGATTTGTTTCCACGACTTGTTTCCAGGCGTTAAACGTTATACGCTGCTGGTACACGTTGACGAGTAAATAAAATTTGACAGTGACGAGGGCTCGGATACCGGTACACGCTGTACCGGTGTACAGCGGGCGCCGAGTACTACGTCACAGGCCCGACGGTGATATATGGCCGCAATCAACGCGTTCTGTCGCCCTGTATACATTTAACTGCACGAATAGATTTCATTTTATTACTCGCCTCGTTAAGTGCGGTCCGGTATTGTATTGTGATAGTTTCAACACCTTTTTATACGGCCCGTTGAGTAGGTATTAAAAAAATGTTTTTCAATTGTTTTCAAGAGTACACTATATATGTAGGTATGTATCTTCAACATCTTTGTTGGCGGCGCTATTAATAAGCCATATTGATTTATTTATTGGCCAAAAAAATTTCCTCCGTTTATTTACGTCACTCAATAATTTTCTACACATTAAGTGCTAACAACAGTTAAATCAGTTGATATTAATTAATTCCGTGACTTGTAAACATGTCATAATTTAATGTATTAGTAACACATATTGTACATAATATATAAATTTATACAATTATAAATTTTATCATTATGTATTCCTTCTCCGCATCTACATGCCAAATCACAGGTTCCTCCGTGCAGCGTACGATATTTAAAAATGAACCGGTAGTTTTCTCTTCAAGTACCTATTGATATAATAAATAGATCCATACTAATATTATTATAAATGCGAAAGTAACTTTCTCTATCTGTGACGTCATCACGTCAAAACCGCTGAACTGATAGTGATGAAATTTCATATAGAACTATTGAGGGTCTTGGGATGAACATAGGCTACTCTACGCCCTCCCATTTTTTTTTAGTATTTCTAAAATTATCCCATTTTTTATTTCTTTTAAGATCTTGACGTCCACGCGGACAAAATCGCGGACATAGATTAGTAGGTAGGTACTATATAATTCTCTAAGCATAAATCAACAAGATCTACATAGCGCAAAGATAGCCTGTGAAAATGCATCCGTTCCCACCGGCGGCAACGTAGCCAGAGACCCATGCATTAGTTATCATACATTTTCCGATTAGGGCCTAACTTAATTAGATCGGAGTACGCATCGTCTATGTGAGCTTCACAATAATAAGGGGTGGCAATCGATTCAAGCGTGCTATTACTGGATGAGACAGCTATTTAACTTAACTACAGTACTGCAATATCACTATTATACCCAGCTTAATATAACATGGGATACACACGCTCACAATCTTTGGTTATGTCATATACGAATCGGGACATTCAAAACAAGTAAATTGATACAGAATTATTTATTAATTACTATGTGTAAAGTTGTTATTTAAAATCTCTTTCATTTGTCGGTTTAATAGCTAAATAGGAAGACTGGCTTAGCTGGTGGTTTTAAACAACTTAACTAGCTTAATGCTGAAGAGGATCCTTTCTGTGATGTGTCTGTCTACGATCTAAACAATTTATGTACTTAGGTACCAACTTTGTTTCAATTTGGTTTTCCTTCTTTTCGTCAAAAATGTTTGTAGGTGTCTACACAATCGTGACGACTAAATAATTCTTATTTATTTATCTTATTATTTCATTCAATAACAATACAAAACTGCAATTTCACGCTCACGGATTACACATAAAAAATTCATACTCGTATCTTAAAACGCGTGACAACATTGGAATCCGTTCCCGGTGTTCCCAGCGAGCGAGTTTATCTGCACAGGGCTATATAATATCCAAGCGGTTAATGAATTAAGCCGCGCGAGGCCGAAAACAATTTTGTCGGCGGCGAGGCGATAATGCGAATTTATAATATCATTTAAATGCCGAAGTGTTAACAAAACGATAGTCATACAACATTGGGCAGCTATCCGCCCGAAAGACCCGTGAGATATCGTTGTGCTGGAATATTATCGTCGAATATTACAGTCGATTTTACATCAGAGCATCCGTACGTCAATCATATGGTAATTTCTCCTTTAATACGGAATAGTTCTTTCTAGTAGGTGCTTGAAGATTCTGTCGAATAGATTCATGGATGTATTGGATATGGATTTAGATGGTACATTCTGTCTTCTTTAGAACGATAAGTAATTGTTGATACATCCGGGATTGCTAGACGAACTGCGATGTTCTTGCGGGCGAACGGAAAGTGATCTTGTCAGTATGTCTGTAATACTACGAGAATTCTGTGTGTTAGTGTTGTCTCATTAGTGTAGCTCTAGGCCGTTCTAAATAAAAATAATTAAATCTCAAATTCTTGCTCCATTTTCGTTTTCAGTAAACAATTCTTGGAAATCAAACACCTAATTAAAATCAGTCGGATAAAATATTTATAAACAAATACATCTCCTTTAGAGAATTGTGATTCTATCCTCATTACAAAACATTAAAAAAACGAGCCGGGAGGAAAAGACAGAACTTTGTTTATCCAATTCTTTTTTCCTATATAACGTGGATGGGACCGATGCTGCGTGAAATTTTAATCTATGCCTTCCTAAGAGTTGATTGGCTTCTATCGTTTTCTGTAACAAAAAGGCTGGGTTTGCTTTATCTGACGTTTTAAATTGAAAAGCCTTTTGTCTCTCCGACTGCTCGAACGGAAAATGACGGACAGCGGCGAGGTCGTGACGTTGCCTCGGCGTCCCTTTAAAAAAACTTGATTAATATGTAACACTTCGTATACACTCCGGTAACTAATTAGTTGTAAATGATGTTTTCTGATTATTTATGTAATCTCATTGTTGCAAATTAAATACAAGATGCCGGGCGGCTTGCTAACGGTACCGCTTATAATTAGACTCCATAAAATATTTATGGGTGGAGTGGTAAGTGTAGGAATGCTCTATGGGGTAACCTAAGTTTTTTAAATGTCAGTTGCAATCGTATGAAATACTCGCATTAATTTATCTACAAATACAATTAAAGAATAAATGTTAAGTATCTTTAATTATCAATAAATTAGTAGTAAAAGGAGTAGCCATATTCATTAGACAGCATTTTCTGTGACGAAAAAATTAATTACTTTCTGAGCTTCAGTTCTTATTTTGTATTTACGTATGTATTAGGTATATGCTCCAAACGTTTTATTAATTAGTATTAATTTAAAACACTCAGTTTTAAATTGCTAAAATTAATTTAATAAAGAATTTGATTGAAACTTTTGCAACAATAAATTAAAAAAATTTAAAACAATCCGTGAAATAAAAGAGATTAAGATTTACGAAAAGAGGTTTAATAAAAGAGATTTACGGTTCATTCAAATTAAACTTTATTACTGGCCCTAATAAGATTACAAAATATATTTCATACCTTGAAGGAGCAAGTGCTAAACGTTTTCACCCCTTATTAGTATCAACTCGGTTTGCTGTTATATTCAGGCCATCGGGTTATCGGGTAAAAAGGAAATTTGTTCCCGTTTAGTCGCAACATTTCCGTCGGCACTTAAGAACCTACCCTGGCATCTGTGGGTTCTTCGGACCGACCTTATAAATACCACAAAAGTTATATACTTTAAGATGTCAGCTATACTCACATTAAATTATAATTACTTAAATTGAGAATTGAAAAAGCGTCGAAAACCCTTCGCAACGTAATAATGTGATAACGTGTAGCACCTACTCTGAGGGTGATTTATATTTTGTGTCCGTAACACGATTTGTTTTAATACAGATTATTAAATTTACGTTCAACAGTTTCAACACTCTGTAATTGTCACTATTTTAAATTTGTGTCGAAAGCGATTACAGTTGCAGAAATTAATTTGTAATTGAATAACAATATAGTCATTATTTGTGCTTGTTTCGGCAAAAAATTGTCAAACTTCAACCAAATATACTGTTCCTAAACGTGCCCAACGAACGCAGTTGGCCGCTGCGGTTAAAAAAGTTGGTAAAATCCTTTAAAAGTGGTTTGAATTTCCTAAGTCTTTCTGTACCGAATTTATGTGTTACGTAAGATAAGCGCAGTTTCAAAAGCGCTTAGATGACGTAATAAATAATACGGCTTAGTCGCAAGCGGTCAGCTTCAAATCTCTGTTTCATGGATAGAAACCTACATAGTTATACGTGCCTCCTGTGTTCGGCCGTAGAATGAAAAGATTTCAATGGTTCTGGCTAAATCCTCTTAAGCCAAGTTTATTGTTGAAAATGAACTTTGTATGAGTGCCTGCGAGTAGAATTATAATAAAACACTCATGGAAGTTTGATGCTTCGATGAACTGACTCTATTAAAATGGTTTGCTATTACGTGTATTTTTTTAACTAATACCACCCACCAAATAAATGTAATTTTGACCACCATCGGGGGTCAAAATTACAATTAAAAATTACAAATGCATGTAATTTTTCACTGTTATTTTTTTACGTCGAATGTCATTAGTGATTTAAAAGGTTCTCATTTGGAAAGTCTAAAGCACGTATTTAAAAAATCCTATACTAAACGGACTTACGAAACATGCAAATTGTTTTTAAAATAAATAATAAAATATACCTCTTTGACCTAAGCGCAATGCAATTTAAATTATCTGTAAGTACTGCGAGGAACGTTTTACAGTTCGCATCGGGATGGAAAAACAGATTGTATCTCGGCAAACCGTTCCGCGAAAACATATTAATTCTTTTTGAATATAAACATCAAAACAATTTCTTGTGCGCGCTCAGAGAGCACGGCAAAAGCAAGCTGGGGATTTATTAAGGATTCTTTTACTTTTTGTAACGTTTGTGTAAACGGTTTTAAAGGTTTTTATGCACCTTCTAAATACAGTGCACAGATGTGTATTCATTTTCTAGTGTAGAATGTAATTTTACGTCAAATTGAAGTCGGGTTGGATGATCTGGGGTTGGAGGATTTTATTTTGTTATCATTGATTGAAGATTATGGTAGCTGGTAGAGCTTATAAAGTTCGCCCGGGGAGGTATCACCGTTGCCATCATAACCCGCCGTTAGGCAAGTCTTGTGGCAAGTAGGTACTTGTGGTTGGTGAGGGAGGATGCTAAATATTGGACCATCGCAGATGATCTTCTCAAGGTGACCATCTCAGTCCTTAAGTGTAGCGTATGACCTCACATTTTTCTTCCCTTTGAGGTTGTATGTGGATGTCCATAGTTTGCCATCAGGTGTCCTGCATGCTCGTTTGCAACACATTAATGATAAATAAGTTTCATTGTACGGTACTTATTTGTACTTAATGAAAGTCGTACAAAAATGAAAAATGTTAATTTTAATAATGGAATGTTATCAAAAGATATGGCAACTTTCCTATAAATGAATGTGTGCTCTTGTGACGGGTATCGATATTGTTTTACAATAGGAACATAATATTTTTGTCAATGTATTGAGATGCGATGTAAATTAAAAAATCGAAGAGTTAAAGGACAACGGGTAAAGTTTCAGAACGTAATTAATGCACCGGTAGCAAATATTTGCAAACCTGTGTTCGAAATTTCAGGCTGTCATATGCCTTTTTTACTGTTTTTAGTCAGTATGGACGCAGTAGCAGAATAATATTCTCAAACAACGTAAAAATTATTGGATATCTAATCAAAACTACCTTCTGTAGGTATTTTGTTGTAAATTTGTGTGAATTAGGTAAGGATTAGTGTCAACATTCGTGGATGGCCGTATTTTTCATCCAAAACGTTAACTTAAACTATCGAACTAAAGTTTAGTTTAGTCTATTACCTACATCAACAATTATTAACAAAAATGTTGCCCTAAAATAAAATCAATCAAAAAAATCATCGCATCCAGCAATACAAAAAGTAGGGTAACCTAACGTTATACATACTAAAATAAAAGAACTTAAACAATAGTCGCCCTATTCAGGGTAAGTGGAACACAATAGCAATAGAATATAGCGTTCGCGTGTCGCTAACATTTCCTTTTGAAAGCGCGATCAGCGATTTTTATTCTTTTCGAGGCACACCACCTCAGTTCCGAATCCAATATTTCTGAACGCACCCGCGGACGCTTAACGCCCGTCCAGGATTTCGTTTTAATAACGGGATAGATAGATACGAGGGCAAACATTGGAGGGGTTTTAGTCGATGAACTAAAAAAGGCGAACGTCGACTCATAGTAAACTAACGGTGATGTTGGCGTAATAATTGGTTGGAGCTATTAGCGCGGTGTCGTGTCGTCGCACCTCCGTTTAATTCCCGAACATTTTTAACCACAATCGACGCACGATCTGTCCCGTTTTTGATACCAGCTGAAGCGATCGCAGCGGTTGACATTCGTTCTCTATGTATTGAACAGGTACCATACGGATTTTCGGTTAACGTTTCGGCACGATGGTCTCTGTACGTGTGTACATATAGTTTGCGCTGGGAATAAAGCAACGTGGTTTTTTCGCTCGACTATTTGAAGTGATTGTCTGTGAGTGTGAAATGGTTTAAATTCTAGGATTTTTTTGCCGACTTGTCGCTGGCACGCAAGGTCAAATATCGTTATTCGAAAAGCAATTTTGGTACATTTTAGTACAGTAGTAGTTAATTTATTAACTACATTATTATGATATGGCCACATCCTTCCAATAAATAACAAGTCGAACTCGAATATAAGGGTGCTGCAGACGCATAACATGTCATTGTCAAATTACGTTGAATAGCAATACGTCGGTATTGTTTTCAGACCGTTTACCTCGACTAATTATGACAGGCGAACAAGCATGGCTAGGTATCTACTCGTATAATGTACCTAATCTAAATACGCAGCCCGCAGGCCTCATGCGATTCTCGTTTCTATATAGTGCGGCCCGCGGTTGTATTGGTAATGAAAATCCCACTAATTGGATTTATAATATACTTGACAACCAACAAACAGAAATCTAGATTCATCATTTCAAATCGAACTTAGTACTTTCCGAATGGTCTACCGGGGTGGTAAGTACCACTCGATCGCAGAAAGCGCGCTGCGCCCCGCTAGTAGTGTCGATCGCAAGCGATCACATTGTTAGGCAACGTCGGGCGCGGCCGGTACTCGGATGGGTGACCGCTAGTGGCAAATATCATGCGCGCTTCCGTGCTTCGGAGG